>CANXYC011382210.1:0-46431 GCA_948193065.1 Aleurites moluccanus
CTTCAAACTGAGTTTTCTGCAAAACTCTGCCCAAACTGATGATTCTGCCTCAATAATAGACTAATCTAGAAGTCTATTGCATAAATCTAAGCCTTAATGCCTTAGAACAAAATATAGAAGAAAACTGAGAAGAAAAATGAATTCTACGAAAGGAAGGAAGAGGGGATAAAGCGTGAAAATCGCTACTGGGTGCTGGGGTTAAATAGACCTCTGCCCAGAAAACACGCTGCCCAACTCGCCATACTGCCTCGGCAAAGCTCCTTCGCCTGACTGCTTCGGCAAAGTTCCTTCGCCTGACTGCTTCGGCAAAGTTCCTTCGCATTCTCAGCTCGCACTTGCTAGCTCGCCAATCTTGATCCGGCATCGCTGATCCGCACACCTAGCTCACATATGCTACCTCGCGTATGCTGCCTCGCCAGACTCTCCTCGCAATTCTTCCTCGCATTAACCACCTCGGCAATGCTCCTTCACCTCTTCGCTTCTTCGCGAATTGCTACCTCGCATACCTCTCTTCACACGATGCTTCCTCGCTAACTTCTCTTCGCCAAAAGCTCTCCGCCGAAAGCTTCTCGCCAAAGCTCTTCGCCAAAAGCTTCTCGCCAAAATGCCACCTCGCATTGCCAGTCCGCGAACATGCCTCCTCGCATAAGGCTGGCTCTCCATCACCAAATACTTCTAAGTTAACTCTTGCCTGAACCTCCCACACTAAGCCAGCTCGCAAAAGAGCCACACTAATCCAAACTCATCGATTCTTCTTGCCACTTAAAATCAACAGACAGAAGCACAACATATCCAAATTTCATATCAAACTAAGCAACATACAGATAGTGGTGACTCTCCAAAAGTCACCCAGACTCCTGCATCAAAATCCAACTGAACAGCTCTGATACAAAACACTCTCCACTGAGATATACTTATCCAAAAATTCTGTAATTTTACAAAAGTCATCTCAACACACACAGAAACATGTTTCATGTTTACAACTTCAACAAATTTTGCCTCAGTTATTCCCAAAAATTCCAAACACATACTGCATTCCTGCAGGAATTCTCATCCAGACCAGCCTTGCTCAAATAGACACAACTTATCACATACTCAAAATCTTATCAAACCATTTTACATAATTATAGCTAAAACATAAATTAACAACTTTCATATTTTACACTTTACCCAATTATGTCTTTAAGAGCAAGTAGTGGCCAACACTGAATTCTGCTGCAGTTCAAAACAAAGTTTCTGAAATTTTCAAACTTCTCATTTAAAATTTAAAATTTTTCAAACAAATAAAATTAACAAATTACACTTCAAAAATGGCAGATATTACACTAACGTTGAGAATAAATTTAGAGAAAATACGTAGATATGATTTAGATATATGAGTCGTAAGCCCAACGATGCACCGGTTATAAGAATATACCATATCAAGCTATTTGTGAGTAAGGGTGAGCAGAAAATCGAAAAAATTAAAAATCAGATTGAATCGAATTTAATTTGGTCGATTCAGTTTGATTTTTTAATAAATCGATTAAATTCAGTTTTTATTTTGAAGAATTTGGTTTATTTAGTTTGATTCAATTTTTACTGGTTTATTTAGTTTGGTTCAATTTTTAATTAAAAAATAAAAATAATCGAACCGATAGAAATTTATATACATATATATATTATATTTTTTTAAAATATGTAATATAAAAAATATATAGGTGTAAAACTACGTCGTTTTACATTATCTTGACCCTATATATGTTTTAAAATATAAAAAATTAAATTAACCAAACCAAAATAAGTCCATTCAGTTTGATTTATTTTATAAATCTATTCGATTCGATTATACAGATTTGCATTTCGGTCTATTTGATTTTTGAGCAATTCAGTTTGGTTCAAATCAAATCGTTTGATTGCTCAACTCTAGATGTAAAGAAGAAAGGTATAGGTAGACCTAAACTAAATTGAGGAGAGTAATTAAGAATGATTTAATTGCTTTAAATCTTTCTGCAAATATAACACATGAACGATTGTAATGGAAAAGAAGAATTCATATAACCGACCCCAATTAATTTGAAACTAAGATTTAATTGAGTTGTGTTGAGTAGATTAAATAGAAAAAGCGTAATTGGTTATTGTATTTTACTTTCATAAAAATAATTTTATTTATTTTAATTTTAGAAAAGTAAATAATTAAATAAAAAATTAATTATTTTAATTAAATAAAAAATAATCTTTATTTTAATTTTAATTAAATAAAATAATTAATTTTTATTTAATTATTAATTTATTTTATTATTTTTATATTTAATTTAAAATATTTTTTTAATGAGATAAAATTTTAAAAATTAAATTATAATTTATCAATTATTTTTTAATCCACGTAGTTAATGGATAAATGCTAACGAGGAAAGATGACGCTTTTTAAGGTTTTGATAATTTTAGGTATTTATTTGAACCTTTAAAAGGATATAGGAGCAATGTGCTACGAGTAAATATAAAGATGATATTTACACTTTATCCCTAATATACATATAGAGAGAGAGAAAAGCTAAGTGGCTACCCTTATAGAACAACTTAATCACTAATAAAAAATATACATTGAACAACTAAGTGCCAAATATTATATAGAAAAATTATTAGATAAAACAGAAGTGTTATATCAGCTTAATGAGTTGGGACTCCCATCTAATTATGAGATAACATATGACTTCAATAAATGAATTTAACAGCTAAGCAAGAATTTGTATCCTTCGTTTCGAATATGATCCATTTAATAGTCACCCTTTTTGTATTGCTTTAATCTCTCCATCTTCTTAATTTTCACTTTATAATATTTTTTGTTTCCATTTGATTGAATTATCTGTTTGATTCTTCTTTACTTATTGTTAAGTTTTTACTTGTATTTTTTATGAGTTAATTATGATTTTCAACTATAAAATATTTAATATATTAATTTCTTTATAATTTTTTAAAAATACATTAACTTCCCTGATAAATGTTATAATATATTACTAATCTCTTTTGTTTGATTTTGCTATTAGTTAATTTTAAAATTGTCAATAAAAGTAGTGAAAAAATAAAAATGTCCTTATCTTTTTTTAATTAATTACATCTTAATTTTGTTTTAATTTTTTTTTTAGAGTTGAAAAATATATTTTTATAATTTTTGACAACTTTGAATATAAAAAAAAATAAATAAAAAAATTTATTTTATTTTTTAAAAAATAAAAAATTTGAAAATAAAAAATAAAAAATAAAAAAAAATATTTTTTTTAAATATTTTTACTTTTTATTTTTAAATTTATCAAAAATATGAAAATAAATTTTTTATTTATATTAAAAAATTAAAAAATAAATAATTTAATTCTTCTTAAATTATTTTTTTAAAATAAAAAATATATTTAAAAAAATATTTTATTTATTTTTTATTTTCAATTTTTTTTAAAAATATGAAAATAAATTTTTTTAATCATAAAAATATTTTTTTAAAAAAATAGAATATAATTAATTAAAAATAAAGAGCAGAGATATTTATATTTTTTTTAATTCTTATTAACTATTTTAGAGTTGATTAACGGTAAAATTAGACGAAAAGATGTACTAATATAATAGAACAATTGTCGGAGGGAGTTAATGTATTTTAAAAAAGTGAGGGAAGATTTAATGTATTAAATCATTTTAAGAAAAAAATAATAATAAATCCTTTTTTTTATCTGTCATTCTATAATTAAAGGAAGAACATGTTAATTTCTTTTCCTTCATCTCTTCAAAATGTTCAAAGCCAATAGATAAAAAAATATCAAAACAGAAAAAAAAAAAGGGGGAAAGAACATATTCTAGCCTTTCATATCTGTATGTTTTTGGTTCTTTTCTTAATTATACCTGGTGAAAAATAAAAGTTTAATTTGAGTTCTCTTGCTTTTTTGTCCAACCTCAAATACCCCAAATTTAATGATCTTTGTTAACTTTGTGTAACAATAGATAAATGAAGACATAAGCTCATACACGATGAACATTGGAACATGTCATATCACACTTCATTATTGAAATTTGAAATATCATCTTAATATTGTCATGAAGTGAGAGCATATATATGGTGATATGGGGTGGGAGGAAAGCACCAAAAAGAAGGGATAAGAAAAATGGATCTGAATGAATTTCCACAATTTTCTTCCTCTATTATACCTCTTGAGAATGAGAAGCTCTTGGTTGGAGAAATGACATTTGAAAAATGGCATTCATAGCTCTCGATAAAGACAAATAGAAATAACATTGCTATGTGTCAAATTATTATTAGTGCGGACTGCCAACTCATCTTATTTTGTTGGAAGTCCGTCCCAATCAAATAATTTCTTTAATATATATAGAGAGAGCAGCTAAGTGGTTGCCATATGGGCAGCCACATCTTGCATGAAATTATGTCATATTTTGGCGTAATTTGAGAGAGCCAACAAGCCAAGTGTTGGACTCACCTTTATATATAGACATACACGTATAAGCAGATGGATTGGAACAAGTTTTAAACTCAAGGTAATGTGGGCATATGAATACTATCAGATTAGTAATGATAATTAGGAATATCCAACTTGTGCTGCAAAGTGATTCCAATTTCTCATACTTCTTTTACTTTCGGCTATTGCTACAAAAGCAACAAATTAGTACTCTCGGCTATTGCTACACGCGAACTCTTAACAGAAGTGTTATATAGATAGATATAGAGAGAAAGCAATTGTGCTTTGCTTCTTCCTTGGGATTGCGGTTGTAGAATACTTGATAAATATTATAATTGTGTTATATAATAGTATATATATTTAAATTTAGTAGAATGATTTAATTGTGTCTAATTATTTAAGTTATAAGAAAATATTTTATATACTTATTGTTAATTCTATTTTTTTAAAAATATTTTGATATTATTTTAAGTTAGTTGAAATTATTAATATTCATTTTATTTGTATATATTTAATTTAAAGTTTGAAATATTAAAATTAATTATTTGATTTAAATGTAAATATATTTTAATTAATTTAATTTTTGAAGTTTGAATATATATATATAAGAATTTAAATTAGACTTTTAATTAATAGAATATATATATATATATATATATATATATATATATATATATATATATATATATATATATATATATATATGAATATTTTATTATTAGTAATTGTTTAATAAATCAAATTTAATATTTAATAATTATTTTGTTAGGGTTAGTAGATTAGGGTTAATTTTTATTTAGTAATTATATGTATATATACTCATATTTTGGTGAAAATGAGAAGTGATGTTTAGGTGGCTACCAAACAAAAGAAAGGAAAAAAAACACAACGTAAGATAAACTAAAAGAAAATTGATGTCTATTTTAGTATTGGAGTAAAAAAAAATATATACAATAAGATATTCTATTACATGTGAATATGTACCATACCACAACCAAATGATTATATTTGATTATTTTCTCATTTAAAAGTCTCTAAGAAGAATAACATATTTTAAGATCATTTAGTTTATTTACTTAAGTTATGTGCAAATAATTATTTTATGGGAATTTAATTTATTTTTAATTGAATTTAAAATATTAAGAATGAGAATTTAAAATATTATTAGTATAATTTTATAAAATGAAATTAGGTTATGATTCTTAAAATTTTAAATAGATTTTTATTAATTGAGATTCATATAAGAATTTATTGTGATTTAGTTATTATAAGATTACATTGAATATTATATTTATATATATAAATTATTAGAGATGAAATTGATGTATGATCAAATTAAATAATTGATATAAATTTATGGGCATGTATTTAGAGTTGTGTTAAAAAACTTAATGTATATTAGGTTCACTATTATGAATATAATTGGAGTTTTACATGGAATTTGACTGTGAAATTTTAATATAATGTATGTTAATATGTCTAGTTACTCCAATTTTAATTTGAATATGATCTCATGGTCGGATCACTGTGAATAAAACTTTGAGTATTAACTGTCGATGACTCAATTTGTACAGTTCAGTTTTGATTATTGAATTATTAAAAATACTTCCCAATATCAGATTGATCTGAAATTTATTTATCATGTTTCTTATGATGTCAGTTATATATCATAAAAATTTGGTGATGATTCAATTATTAGATTATTATTTATAAATTTGTAATGGCATAATACTCAAAATTAGACGTGTGGAAATTAGTTGCAAAGATAAATTTTATTTTGAGTTATTTCATGGTCTGATGGATATAAGGTTCATTTAGATGTTTGAATTATGATGTAAATATTTAAAGAGAATTGAGTGTTTAAATTTGGAGATATTAATTTATTGGTCGATTACGTCAGTTTATAGGTTAAGACTTAAAAGTGCGAAAATTAGTTTTAATTATGTAAATGTTTTTAACTCTTAAAATTGAGCATTCGTATATTTAAATATAATTAAATATATTCATTTATATCTATTAATATATAAATTATATATTTGTATTTATATTAATTATACACATTATATGTATAGATGTTGAAGGTAATCAATTTAGTGTGTCATTTATATGAAGACTTTCAGGTGAGAGAATATATAAAATTGAATTAAAATAATTGTGTGACTTTTATATGAATAAATTAATTGAATTTGCTTATAATTAGAAGTTGGGGAAGGTAAATTATATAATATTAATAATTATATGATTTATAAATTTATTTGCAATATATGTATAATGTGTATATGTAATGGTTGTCATTAAATTTTTTATATTAAAATTTATTTGTATCTAAATTTATGAGTCATTACTATTATTATTACTTTTATTATTTTTTATATGATATTTTTATTTGGGTGAGATAAAAATTTAAACCTCACATGATACCTGAGTTTCTTTTAAGTTTCGACTTATATGTTATATGTATTTGGTATGTGGAGAATTATCTGATATATACTCTACAGTGCTTATATATTATTCGGATTTTGAACCTTATATGTTATACATATTTTAGATTTTATATGTCTATGTGACACACATGTGTAAAAATGTTCAGTTAGAACTCTCTTACATTACTTATTTTAAATAATTATTTGTGAACTTATAAGTATATAAAAAAAAATTATTTGTATAATTTATATATGAAATTTACATACTTTTATATTTTATAATTTAAAAAAAAAAGTATTCAATAATCTATTTAAGTTAATATTGATATTTGAATTATTGTTACTGATTGTATATGTCTAAAATATTAAATTTTTTTCTCTGTCTTTATATATTTTCTCATTGAGCGCATAATTTGTTCACTCCTTTAAATTTCACTCATTTAAATTTTAGTTTTTTTGTAAGTCTATAGTCTTATTTTGGTAAGACTTTCTTCCAAAGTCAATCTATTATTTTAAGGGTAATTATGAGTAATTTATTTTGGAAGTATTTTAGTTGATTTTTAAATATTTGTTATAATAAATTTTATTTTGTTTGTTATTATTGGTTAATAGTATTTAAATGATGATTTAATGGATATAAATAATTGACTAAGTATTTAAATGTAATTTCATAAGTTATATGTATAATAATTATTAAGTTTGCGAGGTTAAATTTTGATTTACTTTCAGGTCGATTATAATCTCAGATTTGAGTCATGACAGCGGTTTTGGATTTAGTTCATGACAGCGGTGGTCGACAATAATTTTAATTTGTATGTGGAAGAAAATTGTAAGTTTTAGATTATCATTTTTAATTAAATTCTTGTTTCTGTTAATTTTTTATCACTTACTATATGTGACATTCTTCATTTTAGGGACAGGGCTCACAGATTCAATTAATATAAAAAAAAATTTCTCAATTTTTATTTCTTAGATTTAACCCGTCATTTAATTTGAATTTTAAAGCGGTAAAAACACATACACTAAACATGTTCACAAGATAATTTATGAATATATGATATAATTATGTTATAAAATTAACACATGTTATGAACGTAACATACCAATCAATTTTTGATTTAATGGTATTAAGATCATTTTAAAGCTGAGATGTCTCGAATTTAAGTCTTATTCCAACCAAATATATCCAAAAAAAAAGTTATGATCATAATATACCCAAAATTAAAGTGTCTATTTCGTAGATTTGAACTCATTTTTTCTGTTGCTTCAGAGGATCAAAGCTGAAAGAAGCAGCATTAAAACCAGAGAGTCCAAATCTGCACATAATTTGGATTTGGATGGAGAACATAGGGAAAATAAGAACCCTAATTTATATACTAATTTCATATTGAACAAAGCAGTGACCAAATCAAGTGCATAGAAAAAGAATCAATTGGATGATTCGCATTTAAATTCATCAAAGCCAAAGCTAAAGAATACATTTCAGCCCGGATTCTGATGGGCAAAAAGGGATATTATAAATCAATGAAGTTTTGCTTCGAGTTAAAGAAATTGAGGAAGAAAAGCTCAAGAAAAGGGTCAATGGAACAGGTTTCAAGAGAAGTTTTGGGTGACATGAAAGAGGGATTAGATGATAAAGGGAGAATTCCTCTGCTCTAAATCAAGAAATAGAACAGAGGAAACAGAGTAAAGAACAGGGGAGGAAATGAAATGTTCTGATTTTGCCAATGGACAATTTTAAAAGTATAGGAATCATTTTGATTTGTAGTTAATGGACTTTTCTTCCCCCTTCTCTGAGGGAGACAATTTTGTTCAAGCCAATCATTCTTTAAGCGATTAAACTGTGTTTATTTTATTTAGAGTTCAAAAAATTATAATTTGACAAAAATTATATATTTTTTAACTTTTTTTTAATCATGATTTACAAAAAAAGTAATTAAAAAATTTTAAAAATCAAATAAATTATTAAAACACACTTTTAAAATGAAAGTCTAAACTCAATCTCATAACTGATTTTAATTTATTTTTTTATTGGGACAAAATTTTAGTTTGGTGTAAAAAAAAAAAGATATTTCAAAAGTAATTAATAATTTTTCTTATTTTTTAGCATCCAACACTCATTTTTATTATTTAAGTTAATTATAATTAGAAACTAGAAAATCTTATTAAGAGACCATAGTTAAATTAATATAAAATTTTAATGTCACAAAATTATATATAATTTTTTGGAACATCAATTAAAAATCTATATGTAATTTTAATATTATTAATTATATATATATATAATTTTTAGGGGATCAGATAAAAAATTTACATATATATATATATATATATATATATATATATATTTAAAAATTTTAAAGGGCAGGATTACCTCTAGTTCCCATGGTTATAATATCCTTATTAAATTAGTTACACTTACTATTATTATTATTATTATTATTATCAAATAATCAAAACAAAAACACAACAAACACATCACAACAAATCTGAAATAGTGAAAATATAAAATTATTACCACAAAAATGGAAAAATGAGAGAAAAAAAAAGTTGATTTAAATTTTTTTCTATTTTTGGTTACATATTCCAAGTTGCCTTAATTCAAAGTGTATATATATATATATATATATATATATAACCAATGACAGGTTAGGGGGCGAAAATATACATCAATTTTTATGGGGATATATATAAATATAAAAATCTAATTATCTAAAAAAAATTTAAAGTTAGAGAGGTAAAAATAAAAATTTTAAAAAAAAATATGAAAAAAATAAAAAATTTGAAGTACGAATATAAAAAATAAAAAATTATAAGTATAAAATTTTTTAAAAAAATAGAATTAGAAGATCACTTATAAAAATTTTTAGAATTAGAAAAATTAAAAATAACAAAAATATTAAAATGATAGATATAAAAAAAAAAAAAAAAACTTGATATTTTGTGTCGGTTCGCTTAAAGTATTTGTTAATAAAATTAAAATATATATATATATTTCTTTATATATAATAAAAAAATTTAGATGCAAATGGAACTAATTAGATTGACAAGTCCTTGTATTTATATGTAGGAAAATTCTTATTTATATTAGGTGCGAGATTTATTTTATACACCTAATCAATAAGTAATGAAATATTTTAATTAAAATAATTTTTTTTATTTTTTTTATTCAATAAAAAAACATCAGTATTATTTTTTTTTCGTGTGATTTTATTTCATTGGATTGATACGCACACTTCGTATAGATAAATATTTTTAAGTTACCTAACTTACATATAAATAAAAGAAAATATTATCATCGATCCAGATTATCTGGATTTCAAAAAATCATGTATATAACTCAATTTAATTAAATTTTAATTTTAAATTAATTAGAATCGAATATATAGATTTTTTATTTTATTTTATTTCAAATGTTGATGGATTATATTTGCTGAAAGATTTAGAATATATATATATGAACAAGTCAACAAATTCAGAAGTCTTATTATATTGATATTGCAATTAATTAAAAAATCATAATTATAGCTATTATTTTTGACTTTCCAATATACAACCTGTATTATCAAGTCTATTCCATGTTTCAATACAGAAGGATATGAATAATATATGTCATGTCCAGATCTGATTCTACAGTTATGATTTTGATATTTAGCCTAATTATCTTTGACCTTTTCAAATGAATAATAATAATAATAATAATACACAATTTAAGAAATATTATCAATAAAATGTTTTTTATTTATTTAAGAATATTATGAATAACATTTTTTTTTTTAAATTTAAATTTTTTTTTTTTTTTTAAGTTGAATTTTAATCTTGCTTACTTTATAAGCATAATAGTTAATAGGGATCCTTTTAGATATTTGCAGTTTGAGTAGGGGAAATATTTGTTTTGGAAAATGCATAAACATCTTTATGCTTCTGATTTTAAGTAAAATACTAATTAAGATATTTTTTTACTAATTTATATGTTAATTAACAATAAGTTTTATTATAAATAAGTTCCTCATATAATTTTATATTTACGTATTTAAAAATTATTTAAGAACATTAAGTTTGAAAATTGATTATAATTAATAATAACAGAACCATATCAAATTATTATTAATTAATTTAATTCTTGAGAAATTTTATATATCGATAATTTAATTTCAATTTGAGTAATATAAGAAATTATAGTTGTTTTAATTTTTTTTATATATAAATTTCTACAAATGATTATATATATAATTATTTTTTATTTATTTCATCTACTAAAAAAAATAAATGAATAACACAACAAATTTGTATATTTATGTATTAAATTGTAGTAAAATCAAAAATAGAAAAATAAAAAAAATCAAGAATTTTTGTAAAAATAAATAGAATTCTTTGTACTTGTTAAATAAATATTAATGAATTTATAGTTTTATCATTATTAAAATAAAATTAAAATATTTTTGCACAAATATGTTAGGGAAGCTGAGTCGAATTTTGGTTTGACCCAACTCGTCTGATTACTTCATATACATGAACCAAGATCGAACTTGGATTCTCTATCATTTTTTGGCTGGTTTCAGCCCCTTCTATTGTTTAAACAAAAATAAAATTTACATGCTAATAAAAATAAAAATTTCATTTTCCCATTCAAACTAATTATATATATATATATATATTGTTAAAAATCAAATTCAATTAAGATTTGACTGAACTCAAATTCAATTTTCAATCTAAAAGATGAAATTCAATTAAGAGTTGACTGAACTCATATTCAATTTTCAAACTAGAAGTATAAATGTGTTTACTTGTGAGCTACTCAGCTCAAAAAATGCTAACTCGAGTCGAGTTTGAGTAGTTTAAGTAGTTTATTGAGTTGAACTCGAATATTAAATTATTTAATTTAAATGATTTGTAAGTCTAATCCAGCTTATGAAAAATTATTTTTTTTATCTTTTATATATTTAATATTTATTAATTATTACATATTATCTAGCTTAATTAACATTTTTAACATATTTAAATTTTTGGTGTGAGTTTAAAATTTATAAATTATTAATGCAGTCGAATACGAGCTCTAATAAATCAAGCTCGATTGAATTTCAAATCTCGAAGTTCGGATTTGAGTCAGATTCAAATTTAACTATATTCTATTCTACTCAACTTAATTACATCTCTAATTCAAACTTTGTTTTGGAATTAAGTAAAGTTCTCTAAAAAATTGAATATGAAAATTTTCCAAATTCAAATTGAGTTAAAAATCAATTGAAATAATTTCATGAATTTAGCGAGGATTTGCTTTTAAGAGTCGACTCGATTTTAGAATAAGAGTAAATTATTTTTTAATATTTAAAATTCGACCTGATTAATACTTGCATCTCAATTTTTTTAAAAATTAACTAATTAATCTTATATTTTGATTACGTTAGTTATTTTATTCATTTTTTTTTATTTTTATATTAAATTTTAATAAAATGACCAAAGTACTCATGCTCATACATTCTCTAAATTCCTGCTTTTTAAATAAATTATTTTTTATTTCCAATAATTTGATTTAATTAACGCTTACAACTTTATTTTTTTTAAATTTAATTAAAATAAAAAATAAATATGAAAATACATATTTTTTATTTTTATATTTAATTAAAATTTAACTATTTTTATTTAATTAAAATAATTATTTTTATTTAATTATTTAATTATTTTATTTTTTGTACATTTAAGCTAAAATTAAAATAAATAAAAATTACTTTTTATTTAATTAAGATAATTATTTAATTTAACTTATTTTTATATTTAATTTAAAATTAAAATAAATAAAATTACTTTCATTTATTGAAAATTATTTTTTATATATTCAATTAAAATAATTACTTTTCATATATTTAATTAAAATGATTAATTTTTGAGTATTTTTAATTAAAATTAAAATAATTTTTTGAGTATATTTAATTAAATTTAAAATAATTAAAATTTTTCATTTTCTCTTATTTTTTTACATATATACAAGGTTTTTTAAATTTTAATTAGATATATACAAAAAATAATTATTTGATTAAATATACAAAAAATAATTATTTAAATTAAACTTACAAAAAGTAATTTTTAATAGATAAAAAGTAATTTTATTTATTTTAATTTTAAATTAAATATAAAAATAAAATACATTAAATAATTAGATAAAAAAATAATATTTTTAATTAAAATTATTCATTTTAATTTTAATTAAATAAATTAATTTATTCATTTAATTTGATTAAATGAAAAGGAAAAAAAAAAAAAAAAAGAAGAAGCTAAAATCTAGACAAGGTTTACTATATTTTTTTATTTTTAATTTTTAAAAAAAAAATTATCTAAAAAAGTGAAAAAATATACGGAAATATGAAAGTGTTTAATAAAATTAAAATATAAAAAATAACAAGTTAATTTTTTAAAAAAATAAAAAAAAAATAAAAATAGTAATCATGTCAAAATTAAAGGACTAAAAGGTAATTTGCCGTTTGAAATAAAAGATTAATATCAAGTTGATATGCAAACCGAGTTAGAAATCAATTAAAACGTTTTCGATTTAGATCCAATTTATTAATGGACGGAGTTTACTTTTTCCATAATAAAAATAAACAAATTAAAATCTTAATTAACTAAAGAAATTAATCAATCAAAGAAAATAGTAATTAGTAATATAAAATGCGAGGCGAGAGAGAAAAAGTAAAATGACAGGCAATTTGTAGTTATTTTAACGGCAAAAATAGTAGCAGTATATTGAGCTACGTTCGAACTTTCCACCCAGATTTGGCGGTTTCGCCTTTGGTCCCTCTCTCTCTCTCTCTTTGCGATTATGTGAATTTTTTAATAATAATAATTTGTTTATAATGATGCAATTATTTAATCTCTGTTCAATCGGAATCTTCCATACAAGCTGTTCCACATTTGGTAAACTCTCTCTCTCTCTCCCTCTCTTGCTCCCTTCCCAAATCTCTCAATTTCTGAAACTTGAATTTGATTTTTTTTTTTCATTTTTTGGGTTCTTTACTTGTAAAAGGTGCAATTTTTTATCCAATTATAAGTTATGTTTTCTAAAATCTGAAATTCAAAAAAAAAAAAAAAGTTGCCATCTTTGTGAAATTTGAATAAACTTTTGTACCCAATTTCAAGAATAATTTTCTCAGAATTTAGTATCTTTTTTCATTATAGATGTAAGTTGTTCAAAGGGAATATTTGGTTTTCTGGGGTTTTATGATTTTGTTTATTAATTTTATTAATTTTGATCTTTAATTTTCATGGCTGTGCTGGTGGAATTTGGAAGTAGTAAATTGTTTTTTTATCCTTTCATTTTGAGTTTAATTTGACTTAAAGGTTGTTTGGAACTATGAATTGCTACTTCTTAGATTATTGGATTTTAAATCCATTGATGTATTGGCATTTCCTTTTTTTTTTTTTTTTCTTTTTTTATAACTTATAGTCTAATTAGGCCTTGTTAATGTTGTTTGGAACTATGAAATGCTGCTTTCTTAGCTCATTGTATTATTGAAATCCGTTGGAGTCTTGGCATTTCTTATTTTTTATTATAATTCTTGTCTTGAAATTTGCTTGCATTTTCTGGTGCATGTGCAGAGGTCGAGGGGTTAGAGAGGAAGAGACGTTCATATAAGTTCAGAGCCGTAATTCTCTGTTCATAACTTGAAAGGCTTTTGATATAATGATATCTATTCATAAATGGAAGTGCTCATGGTCTCTTACAGCTACAGTTGCTTCTGTAGTAGCATTGATTTCGATTGTTCATTTCTTCTTGTTTCCTGTGGTGCCTTCCTTTGATTACTTCAGCATTCGACAAATTCAGAATTCTTGTGCCTCTATTAATGGATCAGATGAAGGAAGGACTGACCATGTTTGGGAAAATTTACAACCCGATATTACTTTAGATCATAGGTTTCCGGCTGACTCACATAGGGCAGTGGTTTATCGTAATGCACCATGGAAAGCTGAGATTGGGCAGTGGCTTTCAGGTTGTGATTCAATCACAAAGGAAGTCAATGTTTCAGAGGTAATGATGATATTAAGTTTTTACTAATTAATTCATTTTGATTTCACTTGTGAGATTGCTGATCTCTCTATTCAACTATTTGTGTTCATAGGAGATCTTTAGTTTTGTTCTACATGGTACTCACACAAAGAAATGAAGGTTCTATTGGTTTATGATTCTAGTTTGATAATTTCATGTTAGGGTGTTTTCATTAATTTTACTAGCTTTTGGTTATTCTGGTAGGTGGTCTATTTTGACATTTAATTTAAACATGTATCTAGGAGTTTTCACCATATATAATCAACTGTCCTGTTGGCAGATAATAGGTGGTAGGAGCTGCAAAAACAATTGTAGTGGTCAAGGTGTTTGTAACCATGAATTGGGGCAATGCAGGTGCTTTCACGGATATAGTGGTAAATCTTTTTTCTTTCTCTTGTATTTACAATTCTTTTATTTTCCTTTTTCTCTTGCTGGCTTTGTTTTTGCAACAAATGTTAAATATGAGACATCAATTAGAATTGGGTGCCATGTTAATGTGATTATTAATATAATCAAAACCATGAGTTTGTTACCATAATTATTTGAACTAGAAATGTCCATGGCAGTTGGAGCACTGGATGTGACACTATGTTCATTGTGGTTTCAAACTTTAATGGGTAAATAGATAACTTTTTATCCCATTAATTAATGTTTCTAACTTCTGATTATGAACTGGAAAACGAGAGAACATTTTTTAATCCAAAAAGTTTTGAGCCATCTCTACTTTTTATTTCATTGATCACAAGACATCAATGCAACATTATTATGTGGTATCAAAATTCTTGGTTAATTATTCTGTGAGGAAAGGGCAAAATTATTATTCAGAAATTGATTTTCATTGTTACATAAACTGAACAAAATTTAGATATAGGCAGCGGAAACAAAGAGGAAGGAAACAAAGTGTTCCAATCCAACTATCCAAGTAATATTCTTATCTGATCATTGCTGCTGCTATTGATGGAATAGGGGAAGAATGCTCTGAGAGATTGAACTTGGAATGTAATCACCCCAAAACACCAGAGCTACCATATGGGAGGTGGGTTGTCTCCATTTGCTCTGCCTTCTGTGACACAACAAGGGCAATGTGCTTCTGTGGAGAAGGCACAAGATATCCTAATCGTCCTGTGGCAGAGGCATGTGGGTTTCAAGTGAAGTGAGTGAATGTGGATTATAAGATAGATTTTTTTTTTCATTCTCCTAACAAACTTACAAATAGTGACTTCTTAATTTTTGTTTCAGCTTACCTTCTGAACCTGGTGCTCCCAAATTGACTGAATGGGCAAAAGCTGATCTGGACAATATTTTTACGACAAGTGTTAGCAAACCAGGATGGTGCAATGTGATTCCAGAGGAAGCATATGCTTCCAAGGCGAAATTCAAAGAGGAATGTGACTGCAAATATGATTGTCTTTTTGGGCGGTTCTGTGAAGTGCCTGTGCAATGTGTTTGTATTAATCAATGTTCTGGGCATGGGCATTGCCGTGGTGGATTTTGTCAGGTAACAAATTTTTTTCCCTTTTTATTTTAGTTTCATGGCATTTGATCTACTTTAAAAAGGAAAATTAATAGTTAGCCATCTTTTCCCCATTTAAAAGTAGAGAATGCTATTGTATTTATAAATTTTTCTCATGGGGAACTGTACAATATTCTGGACTTGTTACACATTTTTCCTTTTTGTAGTAAAACAATTTTCAGAAAGTACTGAAATGACTTGGAAGTCTCAAGAGTAAATTTTAATTCTACGGGAAACTTAATGATCACTGGTTTAGAGAGATTAGGGATCCAATACAAATAAATACTTGGGAAGGAGTAATTTGTAATCTTTGCTAACATTTCTCTTACAATTTTTTACTAAAAGTTCCTTGCAATAACTAAATCATGTAATTTATTGACTAATTTCGAAGTGAAATTACTACTACTATAATTGCCATCTTTATGACAGAATTATCATTCACGTTCAATTTCCAATTTTCAAAAGGACTGCTTGTCATTGAAGTACATATATTCTGACCTTTCCATGTCACCTTACCTCCTATAAAGTATTCATATGGTCTAGAATGAGATATAAGTTGCTAATGGTAGTAGATCTGTAATTGAAAAAGTGTTTGCAATTGTTCCAGAAGAAATGAAACAGAAGATAGGATAGAGCTAGCCAGCTAGGACAGTTACTATATAAGGTCTAATGATCAGGTCAACATATGCCATCTTTTTCAAATACCATCTTTGTTTAGGGTATACTGAGAGGATCCTTGTTATTGCAAGGCATACTTTTCCCATTAGATATTAAAAGGATAAATACTGAAAATTATTTAGAATCTGCAATAAAAAGTTACGGGGTCAGGAAGAATTTTATTGTATTAAATTCCTTTTAAAATTTAATTCGAGATTAAATATCGCCACTGAAGTTACAATCGTTGAATGAATTTATATTGTTCTTATATTTGTTACTACCTAATCATATTAAGATTATTTTTCAGTGTGACAATGGCTGGTATGGAACAGACTGCAGTATCCCGTCTGTGGTATCCTCAGTGACAGAGTGGCCTCAATGGCTTAGACCTGCTCAGCTTGATGTTCCTGATAATGCACATTTCACTGAGAAAGTCAATCTCAATGCTGTAGTCAAGAAGAAAAGGCCCCTCATTTATGTTTATGATTTGCCACCTGAGTTCAACAGTCTACTCCTTGAGGTAAAAATTGTCTAACTTTTGTTTCTTGATACTTCTTTGAAGCAAATTTATCATGTTTGCTACTATTGCCTGTTGTAGGGGCGGCATTTTAAATTTGAATGCGTAAACAGAATTTATGATGAACGGAATGCAACATATTGGACTGATCAATTATATGGTGCACAGGTATTGTTTAAACTCAGACTCGAAGTCAGCTTATATTGTAAAATATAGCTCAGTAAATTCTTTTTTTTTTTATTAAACACTTTCAGATGGCACTATATGAAAGTATTTTAGCTAGTCCATATCGAACGTTAAATGGTGAGGAAGCTGACTTTTTCTTTGTTCCTGTTCTTGATTCATGCATCATAACACGCGCAGATGATGCCCCACACTTGAGTATGCAGGTATACTTCCAAGTACTGTTGTATAGCATGCACTGAGAATATGGAATTCTATTTTGATGCGTGTCTTTACTTGGTTGGAAGAAAGAAATTGAAAGTATGTCATTTTATGCATGTGTGATGGTTTGATAGACCATTTCAACACCTTTGAGTTGCCAGATGCTGATTCCTATTGGTTATATTCCCAAACTGAATTTTGGTTTGTCAATTGAAGTCAATGGTCATAGCATCATTATATATGTTCTCTTAAGTTTGTTGACCTCAAAATTTTACTTCTACAGTGTTTAATTTGTGCTTTTCAATAGAAAAAAAGGTTAAAATTTGAAGTTCCCTTTTTCCCCTCAAGAGTCTTGCTTGACATAATTCACTCTCTTATTCTTCTACGCAACTGGATTAATTCTTAATCCCAGGCTAGTTGATGTCAACTATATGAATCTATTTCCTCCATTCACTTAGTTTGTAACCATCTCTTCAGAAAGTCTATAGCTGCCAAATCCTTTCACTACTTCTGTTGCACCATTCCAGGTCTGCCCCTTGCTTATTCACCTTTTTATTTTTAATAATTTCTTTTTCTCATGCTATATATGCTTTCCCTTTTATCTTTCCATCATCACAATTGAATTTGCTTTATCTAAATCCTTATGAACCTAATATCATTCCTGCTCTTTACTCTTGCTTCTGCCCTCATTGTCTATTGTCTGAAATTGGGAGGTTATTGGTGAAGTTATTCTCATTATGTAGTCGCATTTGCAGCTGTTTTTTTTAAAGCTTCCCTTCCCATATGACTGGAATATTGAGAACTCCTGTAACTTTTACTATTTCTTTACATGTTGGATGTTTAGAATACTCTTTAGATGTGATTTGGAGATGATTCTTGCTGATGAAGTTTGACTGAAATTCAAATGATAAGAAACAAATAATTACAAGGAAAAAGGGAACTCAACAGTTTTGCCCGTGATTTACATACACATTTGGTTTATATGCTAGTGGAATGAGAGACCTAGAGAAGAGGGTTGAAAGTGGTTTTTGATTTGTTGCCAGAATGAAAAAAAACTAAATATCCAGAGAGGGGATCACCACAAATAGGAAGACTTACTTGCAAAAAGGATGGTTTAAACAATTTATTACCTGTCTTCTGTTTGTGCACACACCAGCTAGGTTTATATGAACTAGAATATACCAATTTGAAATCATATTGATCCAGTCAGTTCTACAGTTACTAAAAACTGATCTGAATCCATAGATATAATTTCATTTCTTGCTGTCTGTTACTGAATTTATAAAATGAAAATTATCAAATGGTTTATCTATTGTAAAGCAGATAACTATATTTTCTTGAATGGCCTTTACTATCTATTATTACCTGAATGCTTTTGCATTCAATGTTTGTTCTGGCCCCAAACCTCTGGTGCAACTGTTATCAAGCAACTCTTGAAAGTATGTGTCCACCTTAAGATATTTTTCTCCGAAGCTTCAAATTTGGGTTTCCCTCTAAGCCTGGAGCTTCTTGTGCAACCTAAACATGATTATTGTGTTTGTTTTTGCGTGCATTTTGTGCATTTTCTATAAATGTGTGCATGTAGCTTTTCTTTTTCTATTGTGCTAAATTCTATATTGTCCTGTGCTTATTACTTGCTCATTGCAGGAACATCTAGGCTTAAGGAGCTCGCTAACTCTTGACTATTATAAGAAAGCATGTGATCACATTGTTGAGCATTATCCATATTGGAACCACTCATCAGGAAGGGACCATATTTGGGTATGATGTAATTAAGGTTGCATTGCATTTGTAGAGATATTGAATGATAATTATTTAATTGCCTGTGCTTATGCCACACAACATTTTCATGTTTATGCTAATGATGTCACCTTTGTATCTGAAGGCAGTTTTTTTCATGGGATGAAGGTGCTTGCTATGCCCCTAAGGAGATATGGAACAGCATGATGTTGGTTCACTGGGGTAATACAAATTCAAAGCATAACCATTCCACGACAGCCTATTGGGCTGATAACTGGGATAAAATTTCTTCTGATAAAAGGGGTATGCATCCATGCTTTGATCCTGAAAAAGATCTTGTGCTTCCTGCATGGAAGCGCCCTGATGTCAATGCTTTGAGCACCAAACTTTGGGCTAGGTATGTGTCTTGTTAATCCGCTTTTTGATCACTCCTTTGATAAAAAAAAATATTCTACTCTAATTTTTCTTTTTGTTCTTCTTTTACTGTTAACAAGACAAAAAAAAAAAAAAATTATTCTCTTCCTTTCTTGGTTAAACAATATAGTGCTAATATTTTGGATTCAGGCAAGTAAAGGTTAAACTACTGAGCCATTTGTTTTCAGGCCCCTTGACAAGCGGAAGATATTATTTTACTTCAATGGAAATCTTGGACCAGCATACGCAAATGGAAGGCCAGAAGTTTCGTAAGTAACTAATGGCTGTTTGAAAATTTGTTGAAATAAGTCAATTTGTGTCCATCGAAAATGTTGATAATCCACCCAGTTCAGCAACTGTTGACATAAGAATTTTCATGTGATAAATATTAAAATGGTCATATGAGAAGAAGAAAAAGGAATGATTTATTCCTCTCTTAAAAAGTGCAAATTGAGAGAGAGAGAGAGAGAGAGAGAGAGAGTAATTCAGGCTCTCTTTCCTGATATATATATATATATATATAAAAAGAGAACAGCAACTCACAATAACTGCAAACAGAAGGCAGTAAAATTAGGAGCAAATACAAGTGAAGCTTTAAGAGAAAAAGGAGCACAATAGGTAATAGGTGGTAGAGAAGTTCTCAACACTTCCCTTTCAACTTAAATTTAAAAATTGTGATTCTCCTTTGTCATTTATAATTTTTAATTTGGAGAGAGGGAATATTTGTAGAGAGAGAGAGAGAGAGAGAAGGAATTAAGAGCATGGTTATTTAGTACTCTCAAATTATACTGTTTTGTAACTTTTGTCCCTTTCTACTATAAAACTGGATGTTTTAAGATGTTTGATGCTGATATTTGAAACCCCATGCATAACAAAAAAAAAAGGTGAAGTGATCAGGTGTTTTGTGCTTTTTTGGCTGGTTTTCTTTTCTTGTTTAACAAACAGCCACTGTCCATGCATATTCATTATTTCATATATTACAGCACATCTGATAGTTTTTCGATGATCTTTATGAAGGTATAGCATGGGAATCAGACAGAAACTAGCAGAAGAGTTTGGTTCAAGCCCTAACAAGGATGGAAAGCTTGGGAAACAGCATTCCGAAGATGTAATTGTGACCCCATTGCGTTCTGAAAACTATCACGAGGATTTAGCCAGTTCTGTTTTTTGTGGAGCACTGCCTGGAGATGGTTGGAGTGGTCGTATGGAAGATAGTATTTTGCAAGGGTGCATTCCTGTGGTCATTCAGGTAGTGCAGTTCTTTGTAGCCTGGCAATGTTAAAAATCTGTATGCTAACCTTATCAAAGTCAGCAATCTGTTTGCAAGCTCATGGCTATAGCCCTTCATGCTTAAGAGTGACTTTATAAAAGGCCATGTCTGAAATGGCTGAAGGGCATGTCAAGCCAATTTCAAATATTAGGAAGGGCTATTTATTTTTTCAAAGTTTTCCACTTCTGTAGATCCATAAGAACCATTTACTGACTTATGGCCTTGCCCTTGTAGTATATTTTGCTTGGTTCTTACTTTCTGAAGATAATAAGCCTCAGCTCAGTTAGTCAGGGCTCTGTTGGAACTTAAAGTAATTCCAGGTCTCAAGCTGATTACCTGATGGTAAAATGATAAATGACAACTTTCATGTGAACCAAAGCGCTAAAAGCATCAACCGAAGTCTCCCATGCCAAATTCTACCTCATTTAAGCATCTTGAGTGGATTACATTATCAGCTAATGTGGTAATAGTAAATACATGCAGTCCTGTATTATCCTGTTGGCTTATTATCTTGCCAAGAACATCTCCTGATCAGGAGCCCTCTGTTGTTTTCTGCTACCTGAGGCAGGAAACGGTGCATTCCATTTAATAGAATGTCTGGTAATGCTTCAAGTTGCTTCATGGTCACCTTGTGAGTTGATGATGCATGCACACACACACACACACAGAGATTAGCAAACTAATTCCAGGAGTCATCAAAATTCGATCAAAGTTTTTGTGGGTCCATTACAGTTCTCTTTGGGTTAGCATTTTGTCTAGGACATGGTCTGCTTGGTCTGGGCATTTCAATACTCAGAAATATTTTCTCACTGGGGTTGGGCAGTGTTAAGCATGAGAGTAAAACTTTTCTTGTAATGAACTCTTTTAGTACTATCAGAGGGTCACCTGGTCTAGGTTTATGCCCTGTAGAAAAGTGGTTTTGGTAATTGGTCTTTACCTTTCAGTTATTGTGGGTTTCCTAGGTAGAACAGAAGGTTTCTGCTTCTATCCTTTGGTGATTACACTCATTGCAGTTTTTTTCCTGAATCATTGTGGATCCATGGCACTTGAATTACATCAACTTATGCATTTATTCCATTTTGTTTCTTTGTGCTTAGGATGGGATTTTCCTGCCATATGAGAATGTACTCAACTATGAGAGCTTTGCTGTTAGAATTCGTGAAGATGAAATTCCAAATTTGATAAATATTCTTCGGGTAACCCATATTTTGGTTTTAGTCATCTTCATGTAAAATGGACGCTCTGTAATTTGAAAGTTGATTATTAACTATTTTTGTCTTCTAGGGATTCAATGAAACAGAAAAGGAATTCAAGTTGGAAAACGTACAAAAAATCTGGCGGAGGTTTTTGTATCGTGATGCTGTGTTGCTTGAAGCTGAGAGACAAAAAACTGCTTCTGGTCGTGTGGAGGACTGGGCAGCTGAATTCTTACAGTTGATTGAAGATGATGTCTTCACCACATTTATACAGGTATTCATTGGGAACTACTAGTTTCTGTTTCATATTTTTTTGTTGTCAACGAAATGAAGAATGGGAATCAGAACTCTTCCCCTGACAACTTTTTAAACCCCCAATCAAGCTCAAACCTAAAACTCGGAACAACTTGCATTTAGCAAGATCTATGCTGGTAATCCTCAATGCAAGTTATTCCCATAATGTTATTTTTTATTGGCTATGGTTCAAAAGAGTAATGTGTTATATATATTTTATGGGAAGATTTTATCACTTAGTAAGCTCTTGAGTTATGAGGTTAACTTAAAGTCCTTAATGGAGTAGTTCTTGATGGAGCACTAGTAATTTGGTATAGAGTTAAATTAGGAAATTTCCTGCTTGTGCTGTTTGCTTTGTGTTGCATTGTCAATATGAAGTGTTACCCTTGAAGTATGTGGTACTAAATATATTTGGCCTAATGACCAAAAACATCCAAACCTTTTTGAGAAATTGCAATTATGGCAAAACCTTCCAAAATAAACTATTTTACCCTAATTTTAATAATTAGTTCCAACTGTATCCATTTGTTTTTTTTTTTTTTTTTGCCATTCATCATTGAATTTTTTCTTATATGTTAACTCCTCAATTGCAAAAAATGAGTGTAATGTTGACCAAATGGGTACAATTACAACTAATTTTCTAAATTAGTGTAAAGTTATTTTTGGATAAGAATTGGGTTTTTTAGTGACAAGGCCTTTATTTTGTTGTTTTTATTTTTATTTTTGGTTCAAGAGAGGGGAAATATTTTGCTGTGGGACATGCAGCTAGCCACTGGGCTATTTATGTTTACTTTTAACGTGTTTGTGTTCATGGTGTAAATTATGCTGATTTTTCCTTCTACCCGTAATAAGGTTCTCCATTACAAGTTGCACAACGACCCTTGGAGGAGACAACTTGGTCATCTAAAGAAGGATTTGGGGTTACCAAGAGAATGTTTAAGAATTAACTGAAGAACTAAGCGAATCTGAACAGATTTCTGCGACTCATGCATTCCTGAAGTGAAAAAGAGCACAAGCTACTAAGCTTATTAACTTTCTGGAGAACCATACCAGGCAGTGAGGTATTCCCTTGAAGCCAAAATTTTATACTATATGTTAGTGGACAGAGATTGTAGCTCTCACATCCAAAAAAGAAAAAAAAAATCTAAAATGTACATGCTAGATGTTCACCTACTTCGTATTTTCGTAGAAAGAAATGTATGCAAGAGAAAAGCCAAAGGAAAACACAAATTTCTTATTCTTTTGTTGAGTAGGCTGTTTTTAGTAATTCCTTGCATGTTTTCTATGTGAAGAAAAATTTCTACCCCAAGCATTCAATGCCAATAGATGCAACTGTCTATTTTAATGGCTGCTGAATTTCTGATGTACCAAAAAAAAAATGACTGCTGTGGTCTTCCCAGTTGTCTTCAAGTTTTTGCTGGATTTGAACATCTGCATATTGTGGAAGATCACTGCAGGATTGGAGACTTTTAGAGTACTCGAACAAATATGAGCCCGTTCTGATTTACGAGGGAGATTCAGATTATTTTATTGCATTTGTAAACCAAATGTTACCGAGTAATGAGGCCAAAATGATTATGTTCCACCCAGTTTGGTCATAGCAAAGGGAGCCTCTAAACATTAAAACAGCGTTTGGAGTCTTGGGGTGAAAAGTTTTGTTTACACTTGATGTATGTACTAACACATGAATGAAGTAAGATGTATATGTGAATCATATTAATTAAATGTTTTTTTCATGCCAGTCATATTGATTAACTCTATGTTTAGTTGAATTTTATCAAAAATTTCATTTGCAAATAAAATTCTTTACAAATGAATTTTTATATTTGATATATTAAATAATAAATATATAATTTATTTCAAATGAAATGAATATTATATTTGATATAATTTAAGAATTTATTTTAATATTTTATTTGATAAAAAATATATCTATAATTGTATTATTTATTTATTTATTTTCTTTTTAAAAATTTAATATTATATTAATAAAAATATTATTATTTAAAATTTATCAATAATATATTTTTATATATACTATTTTTTCAAAAATAAAATATAATTTTGATCATAAATAATTAAATTTATTAACAGTTAAAAAAATAAAATATAATCTTGGCCATAAATATTTAAATTTATTAATAGTTTTATAATTGTGAAAGAATTTGAAAAAAGTAATTATACATTATAAAGTAAAAAATATAATAAAAACTTAAAAGCTATAAGATATAAATTAAAATATATACAAAAAGAAATAAAAATTAAAAATAAAATAAAATAAAATATGAAGGGGTTTGGACAAAAAAAAAATTATAAAATTATTTAAAAACAACGTGGAATCAAGCAAAAATCTCATCATATAAGCATGATTTACCCTTAATAAAAATAAATATAAAAATAAAATAAATAGCACTAAACAAATAAAAATATCAAATTCATAATTGATATATTTTTGTTCACCAAAATTTGAAAAATAAAATATTAAAATTAATAGAGGTATTTAAGTTATCTAAAATTTATTGGTTTAAAATTATGGAATTTATTTAGAAATATTAATTATTTTAATAAGATTTGATTTAATTATTTCTAATTCTACAGATTTAATTATTTAGAATTCTAAATAAATTTAGATTTAAAATAAATTTTATAAAATTTTATGAAATTTATTTATATTAAATGTTGGGGTAAATATTTTTTCATTTATTAGTTTGTGTGTATAAGATAAAATATATTTATATTAGATTTAAGAATTCCCTGTCGTACTTAATGAAAAAATAAATAAAAATAACTCATCTTATGAGAACAAGAGGGAATTTTGGATGAAAAGATTATCTGGTTTTTTAAGACTTTTTGTGGTTAAGGCACTAATGTTATGTATGGCTTTAAGTAGAGGTTTACATGACATTAATAGAGATTGGATTAGGGATCAAATGCTAAACCAAATTATATGTTTGATTTCTATAATAGAAAAATCTAAATTAATTCAAAAGCTAATGAAACTGATAAGTTGGAGATTTATATTTAGAATAAATTACTTTAGTTCCTCTCAAATATTAGTTTCCATTATTGAAAAATGAATTATTTTTATTTCTTGAAATTTGTTAATAATCATATACTTTTGTCATTATTTATAAAAGAGAAAATGTGTAAATATATTTAGAAATTATAATGAAAATACCACATTAATATTTTTTTTAAATTATAAATATAATCCTGAAATCATAAAAATTGGACGCTGTTCCTAATAATTTTTATTTATTTATTTATTTTTATAAATATATTTAAAAATTTTAAAAATATTTATTTTAGGTTCAAAAATTATAAATAAATAGTTAGTAAAATCATTGTAAAATGTATCATTTTGACATGTTAAAAGTTAAAAAAAATAATTACTTTTCAATTTATCATAAATTATTTAAATATAAATTTAATTTCTAAAATTTTTTAAGAATTATTATTTAGTTATTAAATTATAAAAATTATTATTTTCATATATAATTTCACCAAATATAAACTTAATTAATTATATATATATAGCTTAGTCCAAATTAACCATTAACTTAAATACTTTTATTTTCTTACTCATTTATTAATAATTTAATTATTTTTAAAATATTTATAATATATTTTTAAAATAATTTTATTAAAAAATTTCAATTTGAAATAATTAAATTTAAATTTTTTTAATATTTATGTAGTTAAAAAAATAAATTATTAAAAGCATATTATATTAAATTTAAATTTTAAATATATAAGATTTTAAATAAGCAGTTTATATATAAATAATAAATAATTAAGATATTAATTACTAATAAGTGAGTAAGAAAATAAAATTATTTAAGTTTATAATTAATTTGAAATAGGGTGTATATATATAATTAATTAAGTTTATATTTTGTGAAATTATATTGTGAGATTAATAATTTTTACAATGTAGTAAATAAATAATAATTTTTAAAAAATTTCTACAAATAAATAAATAAAAATTATTAGAAAGATAAGCGGAAGAAGAGCACTTAATTCTATTTTTGTAATTTCATGGTTATATCTGTGTTTTTGAAAAAAAAAAGTGTCAATATGATATTTTCGCTATAATTTATGAGTATATTTGTACCTTTTTCTTTTATAAAATGATGAAAGTTTTATTATATTTTAATTAATGACTTTTTAATTTATATGGTATTTTAATTTTTAAAATTTTAGAAAATAATGTATTTTAATTCTTTAACTATTATATTATAAATATTTTAATTCTTGAAAATCCAGCATTTTTTAATTGAAATTAATTTAGAAATTATTAATTAGAATGGTATAATAATTCACCCTTGTATTTATGATGGTCTAATATTTTTTTTTCCAACAAGCAATTTATGTTAATAACCAAAAATGCTTGATAGCATGTCTAATACATTTTTTATATATTAAATATTTTATGGATTTTTATAAATTGAATTGAATTGAATTGTTAATTCTCAATAATAATTTTATTGTTTATTATTTTATTAATAATATTCAATTAAAATTGTGTTTTTCTACTTGATATTGAACACTCTTTTGTAACTTTTTAATATCTCTTGGTAAAGATTTTTTTTGTACCTTGCTTCAAATATAAAATCAAATTCAAGTTCATTTCCAATGGATTATAGTATATTTTTGAATTTACTTATGTGCACTAATTTTGTTTACCAGTTTAGATACTTTGAAGAAATAAATTTATACATCTTTATTGTAAGCTTAAAAATAAAAATAAAAATTATTATGAAAATTAGATTCACATGGTTTTTCAACCATGTTTATTGAAGTCATACCATTAATTGCTTATTGCTCATTAATCTAATAAATATGTACAACAAATTTGTATTTTGATGGTAACAAATATTCATCTAAAGTAATTGTATGAAAAATTAGATAGTTAACCAACAAAAAGCATTTCCTTCATTCTTTTGAATGGTATAACTATGGCTATTAATTTGAATCCATCTAAAGTAATAACAGTCATGTGAATAGACTTAAATCACTACAATAGACCAACTATAATACATTTGTTATTTCTTTTATCTATTTATTTATTTATTTTTGGTCCCTCTTACACATTATATTAAGTTTATCTTTTTATTAATTCATACTCAAATTAAGGAATTCATAAATGAAAATCTACCATTTTTGTATATTATATAAGGAAATTTGTTTTGATACAATAATAGTATTAACCATTATTTCTTAGATAAAAATGGTGATTTGGACAGAATTTGCCAGCAATTCATACTCAAATTAGGAAATTATTTAAATTATTTTTATCTTTGTGATTTAATTTGATTTAACTAGAAAGTTTTAAATTGAGAAACTCCATCCAAATTGAAATAATTATGATATTAATTAAAATTATGGGAATGAATCAATGAATCTTCTCTAATGATTTAATTTTCTATATTATAATTATGAGTACTAAATGTATGAACTTTCCAAATATAAATGTTAATAAGAGTTCCTTATAAACTGTGGTGGTCCTTTTTGCACAAGATCAGGTTGAGTTGGTGATTGCTGAGGAGGTGGTTATGGAGTGGAAGACGGCATATCTCCCATATATTCATCTGATGTTCTTAATAAATAGTTGCAGAAGTTTATGATGAGGAGGTTAAGTCATGGAGAGAAGAAGTACTTTGGCATGCATTATGACTTTGATGATCATTGCGTTCTTCCTAATTGCTTCATCAAATGCCCAATGCCGTAACCCTGAATATTGCTTCCCTAAATGTATTAGGGAATGTACCACCTTACAGTGTGATGAATCTTGTTTAGAAAAATGTTGCAATGGAAGTCCACCAATTTCAAAGGGAGTTCCCAAACATCAAAAACATGTTGCAACAACCAACATATGATAACATTATTGTCCAAAATCATAATTTACTTCCTAGTAATTAATTAGATATGCCTAAAATAATTGATATTTTAACGGTATTATTTTCTCTCAGCTCTATTTTTTTTTTTAAATTTCGATTACATGAAAAATAATATTATTTGCTATATATGATTTGCTTGTTGATTTAATTATCTTTATCAATTTATCCTCCCACCAAGGTAATTAGTATAGGTTTAATTATGTATAATGTATTGGACTAATAATTTCATAGTCAAATTAGGTAACTTTTTTAAGGGTTTGAAGAAAATGAGAGTCTGAAATTCAAATCTTTTAATTGAAAATTTTTCACAAAGTGATTGAAAATTATTATAAAAATAAATTAGATTTTTATAAAAATACAGAGAAAAAAAAATAATCATTTTTACTGTTATAAAAATATTTTTTTAAAAATATTATATATCTAATAAAAAATTATAAAAAATATGATATATATTAAATATATACCAAATATAAATCAAACATATATCAAATATAAACTAAACATATACTATAACTCATATTTAAAAAAAAAAAAAGACAATAAAAATTAAAAAAAATAATATATGGTATAATATCCTCAAAATAAATACCATTATCATATATATGTAAAGATGGTTTTAGTACATATATATATATATATATATAAACAATGGAATAGTATGATTGGATAAAATGCATGTAATAATCAAAACAATTTATTAAAATTTTATTAATTTTTACTAGGTGTTTGATCTGTGTCTGAAAGAAGCTTGAACTGCGGATCTTGGTAATTAAGACAACTGATTAGAGAGTAATGTCTTAAATTTCATTTACATTCAGAAGGAAAAGGCTGATAAAAGAAAAGAAAAACTGATTTTCATACAGTAATGTTTAAGTGGGTGTTTAACATAATTTTTTTTTTTTTTTTTTTTTGTAGCTGTATTAAATTTATTTATTTTTTTAAATTGTTTGATTATTTTTTTAATAATTGTTAGATAATGGTCAGATAGTTAAATATAATTTTTTAAAATAACTCATACTTATTTAAATAAAAAATTAAATTATTATATTAAAATAATATTTAAATAAAAAATAATTAAATATTAATATTTATTTTTAATGATTATTGAATATATATTTATATAACTAACATTCAAAAGATAATTTTTAAATATATATACCGAACATGTGAGATATGAAGTACACCATTAGACTTATCTAAAGAAAGAAAAATTTGTCTATATTAAGTTATAATTTATATAAAATTATAAAAATAATTAAGAATTTAAAACATACTACACAATACGTTAAAAATAATAAAATAAGGATACATCGAAATATGATTCAGTGGTAAGTACATATTATTAATTTTGTTTTTTAATATTCAAAAAATAAAAATAAAAAATAAAATAAAGAGTTGACTGATCGTTAAAGAAAAATATTTAAGCTATTAACGTAATTTTTCCTTTTATTTAGTTAAAATAAAAATTATAATATTATTGTTTAAAAATTTAAAAAAATTCTTATGAGTTCAAATTTTTAACGGACTTTCTATTAAAATTCTATTTTGCAATTATCTTCTCTCGTTAATTTTCATTTTATCTCTATTTCAATATTATAATATATATTAGTTTTGAGCCCGGATTTTGCATAGATAATTTGTTATTATTTTCATGGTTAATTATTATTTAGTTTTTAAAATTTATCAAAATTAATAAAATGATATTTATATTTTAAAAAATTGATTATTTAGTTTTTATATTTTAGTTTCATCATACGAATTTATTTTTTCATCTAATTTTTTCATAAATTTCGTTAAAAAATAAAAATAAATAACTTTTAATACTTAAAATATATATATTTTTTTAAATTAGAAGTATTATTCTAAAATAAAATTTATAATTCATCTCTCTCACTCTCTTTACATATAAATCTATAACTAAAAAATATTTTAATAAAGAATGGAGTTTAAAAAATTTCTATTAAATAATTAGAAGTTATTATTTAGTTTATGAGATTTGTCAAAATTAATGAAGTAATCCCTATAAATAAAAAGCATTTTAATATTTTTTAGGTTTTTAAGGAAGAAAATGGATAGAATGACAAATTCATACGATAAAATCAAAAGATAGAAACTAAATAATAAACTTTTCAAAATGCAGATATCATTTTAATAATTTTGATAAATCTCAAAAATTAAATAGTAATTAAATATTATTTTAAATTTATATAAAAAAATAAATAGTAAAATTATTTAATAAATTTATAATTATTTTTCTAAATTTTTTTCTTCAAAATATTTTTTAGTAAAAATATTTACGCATAAATAAAATACAATTAAATATAAAAATATCTCAAGTTAAACTCTTATTCTTAAGATAAAACTTTCATTATGAATTATAAATATTTTTTTCACGTACATTTAAATTAATGGATGAAAAAATATTTGATTAGGTATGCGATATTATTTTACTATAAAATAAAAAATTAATTACTATTTAGTTCTTAAAATTTATAAAATAATGAAATGATTCTTATATTTTGAGAAATTCAGTATTTAATTTATATTTTTTTATTTCGTTGTATGAATTGATATTTTCATAAATACTTATAAAATGATCAAAATGCTCTTCACTTACAGAGATTATTTTATTAATTTCGATAAATATTGAGAATTAAATAATAATTAATCTTTAAAATTTTAATTATTTAATATGAATTTTTTAAATCAGATTTTTTATAAGAATTTTTTATAGTTATGGATTTATATGTAGAGAAAGTAAAAAATATTGATTATAAGTTTTATTTTAGGATAATATTCTTGATCTAAAAAAAATAAAAGTAAAATATTTTAGGTATTAAAAGTTATTTTTTTTAATAAAATTTATAAAAAAATAAATGAAATGATCTATTTATATGAGTAATTAATTTTAAAATAAGATACGATTTATATTTATTTATTTATTATTAATAAAAATAAATAAGTATTTTTTTTTTCTGCATTATTATCATAGTATTCTAAGGTGTATACATCTAATATGGGCAAAGATTTAATGTAGCTGATGCAGATTTAGTTTCCTTCTTATTACTAAAAAGACATTTTGACAATGACAGTCAAACAAGTATTAACATTTTCAGAAACAGTCGCATAACAACGTCAAAGAAAAATCATATCCTTTAGACAGTCATCCGCTTTACAATTAGGACACTTGTTTCCTCAAAAATAAAAAATAAATAATTTTTTTTTTATTACAGTCATGAAAATTAATTTTTTAAAAATTAAGACTAGTATGAAGCATACAATTTTTATTAATTTAATTAATGTATTTATTTATATATTTATATTTGTAATAAATTATATACCATTTTAATATTTATTAAATATTAAAAACAAAAATAATAAGGAAGGAAGTATCATGTTTTTATGAAATTTATTATTTTATTAAAAATAAATAGTTTATATAAAAAAGATATATATATTTAAATAATTTAATTTTTCAAATATATATGTATGTGTGAATAAAAAAAATAAATGTCGGTAAAATTTTATTACTTTTATTAATTTTTTTATTCGAATCCAAATAATTATTCAATGAAGTGAAGAAACTAATATTAGAATGATAGTAATTACTGTTTTCTTATCTTTTTGTTGTGTATTTTTTTAAATTTACAAATTGAAATTATCATTATTTATAGTGTATACTTTAAATAATGCCATTAATTAGTGATTGATTGAAAAAAATGTGCAATGCTATTTTTGGTATATTAATTATATAAAAAAATAATAAAAAAAATGATAAAAAAAATTTAATTTCTTTTATATTATTTAAATTTTCAATTTGCAGAATAAAAAAAATAAAGATAAATTTATCATTTTAATAATATGAAAAAAATAATAAAAATTAAATGAAATATATTTTTGAAATTTTTATTTTTTACATCTTTTAATTTTTAATTTCCTTTAATTTCTTTTTAAAACAAAAAAAAAAAATTCTCCTAAAACTTAAATAATAAAATATAATTTCTTCACCTTTATTTTCTTTTTTCTTCTTTCTTAATTAACCAAATCAAAAAAATTATATATATTTCCATCCCTTTTTTTTTTTCTTTTCTCCTTATTTCCATTTTTTTTTTCCCGTCATTCTCATCAAAACAAACATTACCCTAAAAGTCTCGTCACAACTCACAAACATGTAACTATACAATTTCCCTCTCTCAAATACCCTCTTCTCAAAAACCCTCCCTTTCTCTCTGTTTCTCTTTCTCTTCTCCTCATTTTTCAATTCTCCTTCTTATTTTCTCTTCAGCCAAACACTCTCTTCTTCGCTATGAACCTCGCTTTTCTCAGCCTCGACACTAACCTTATAACTTCCTCTAAGTGGGCCCACCGTCCTGTCCCTCACAAGCCTCTTCTTTTTCCTCGCAACTTCGTAGTATGCTCCCTTAAACCTCCCTCCCCGGCGGCGTCTTTGAGCGTCGCCGAGTCAGCCACCATCGACTCACTCAGTCGTATTGGATCGCTCAGTCAAGTCTCCGGCGTATTGGGTTGTCAGTGGGGTGATGAAGGTAAAGGCAAACTCGTTGACATCTTGGCTCAGCATTTCGATGTTGTCGCTCGTTGCCAGGTAAGTAACTTGAGTGGTAAAATTGGCAAAGGTGGTACCTTCAATTAATATAATACGGTAGACTTTTTTTATGCTAATTTCAATTGGGTATTGGTTGCTTTAACAATTTCACTTGTAATTTCAGTTGGGTATTGGGTTTGATTTTGCTACGCATTATGGTTTTATGATTTTAATTTTAATTTTTGCTTCATATTAGCTTGTATGTATTAAATTTTGTTGTTCGCAAACTTGGTTTAAGCATGTAAACATTATTTTTTTATGCCAGGGCGGGGCTAATGCTGGTCATACCATATACAATGCAGAGGGAAAGAAATTTGCCCTTCACCTTGTTCCTTCGGGGATTCTTAATGAGGATACTCTCTGTGTTATTGGTAATGGAGTTGTGGTGCATTTGCCAGGTCTTTTTCAGGAAATTGATGGCTTGGAATCAAATGGTGTTTCTTGCAAGGGAAGGATATTGGTATCTGACCGTGCTCACTTGCTATTTGATTTCCATCAAGAAGTTGATGGGCATAGAGAAGCTGAGCTTGCTAAATCATTTATTGGTACTACTAGAAGAGGGATTGGACCTTGTTACTCGAGCAAGGTGATCCGAAATGGCATTAGAGTAAGTGACTTGAGGCATATGGATACTTTCCCTCAGAAACTTGATCTTTTATTATCAGATGCTGCTTCGAGATTCCAAGGTTTTAACTATGGCCCAGAAATGCTCAAGGAAGAAGTTGAGAGATACAAGAGATTTGCAGAGAGGTTGGAACCCTTCATTGCAGATACTGTGCATGTCATGAACGATTCTATTGCACAGAAGAAGAAAATTTTGGTTGAAGGTGGTCAAGCTACCATGCTGGACATTGATTTTGGAACTTATCCCTTTGTGACTTCATCAAGCCCGTCAGCTGGTGGGATCTGCACTGGTCTTGGTATTGCTCCAAGAGTCATTGGTGATCTCATTGGTGTGGTTAGTAGATAACTTATTTACTACTATTTTTCTTATAACAAAAATTCTTTTGTCTGGATTTATTTTTCTTCTTCAGCTTATTGGAGATGCTTGAAAGTGCTTGTAAAACTTGCATTATGTAAGGGTATTTTTCTGGAAAATATTTTGATGTTATTTAGTTGAAAAATGATACCCAGTATGTTTTACTTTCGAGATTTCTGTGCTTAGTGAAAAGGAAATCTTGTTCCTTAAGGAGATCTGTATAAAGTCTGAAGAATTGATTTTAAGTTTTGGCATTGTATCTTTAAAGTGGCTGAAAACTTGACAGAGGTCTGCTCAGTTAGTGCTTTGTGCTTTAAAACCAAAAATTATTTTGGCTCATAGGTGCTGCCAAATTATTTTAAGCTTTATGTTGCTTGTTCATCATCCTCATAATTTTACTTGCAGGTGAAAGCATACACTACAAGGGTTGGTTCTGGTCCTTTCCCTACGGAGATCTTGGGTCAAGGGGGTGACCTACTTAGGTTTGCTGGGCAGGAGTTTGGAACCACAACTGGTCGTCCTCGTCGTTGTGGTTGGCTTGATATAGTTGCACTGAAGTACAGCTGTCAGATTAATGGCTTTTCTTCTTTGAATCTCACCAAACTTGATGTTTTGTCTGATCTTCCTGAAATTCAGTTGGGAGTTGCTTATAAACAGATTGATGGCACTCCAATTAAATCTTTCCCAGCAGATCTTCGTCTTCTTGAACAACTAAAGGCAAGTATATCTTTCACAATTTCAAATAGTAGTTATGTCTGATGACACAAATTTATCAATCTCTTTGTGACTAAATGGGAACAGTGAATTAAAAGCATTAGATAAAAAGTTGTATTGCTTGCAAATGATAACAATAGCATATCATTTCACGAGATCCTGAAAAAACACATGCAACACCTTGCTTTATTCTGTTTATAATTTTTTCCTTTTACCTCATTAATTGTTATTAGTACTAACAAGTGTGGGTGTTGTAATTGGCTTGCTAAGTGTCCAACTGTCCATAGTTTTGTTTCGAAAAAAAAGTGTTGTCTTTTATAATGTTTATCCTCGGTGTTCTGTGGAATTCATCTCTTCCAATGCGTTCAGGTTGAATATGAAGTTTATCATTTCATGAGATCCTGAAAAAACACATGCAACACCTTGCTTTATTTTGTTTATAATTTTTTCCTTTTACCTCATTAATTGTTATTAGTACTAATAAGTGTGGATGTTGTAATTGGCTTGGTAAGTGTCCAACTGTCCATAGTTTTGTTTCGAAAAAAAAGTGTTGTCTTTTATAATGTTTATCCTCGGTGTTCTATGGAATTCATCTCTTCCAATGTGTTCAGGTTGAATATGAAGTTTTACCTGGATGGAAGAGCGACATTTCTTCTATTAGAAACTACTCAGACCTTCCAAAGGCTGCACAGCAATATGTAGAGAGGATAGAAGAACTTGTTGGTGTACCTATCCATTACATTGGTGTTGGGCCTGGACGTGATGCTCTCATATTCAAGTGATTGAACTGTTATTTACTTGAGACAGCATGAATATATTGTCGGTGAGAGAAAGCTTATTTTCTGCAGCATTTTAGCCCATTACATTTTGGGCAAATTTTTGGGCAATAAAAAATTAATAATTAGATCTGCCCATTTACATCTGAAGTTTACTTTGAATTGGATGTTTACTTATGTTAAACAATTAGATATGCCAGTCTGTATTACTGTTTATTAAATGATATCTTAGCCTCTTTGGGATGAGAATCTTCTGGTTCAGTTGTCATTTATTAAGTGCTTTAATGTAGTTAAACCAATTTTTGTAGTTCTCAATATGAAGTTACCTTTTGGAAAGAGTACCAACTAGTTTCTTTATATTACATTCTTTTTATTTTTTTCATATTAATTAAATAAATTAAAAAATTTTAATAATATTATTATTATATTAGTCAATTTTTAGGATAGTTTTATTTTTATATCTTTGAATTCTATTTTTTTTTTAGATTTATTTCTTCTAATTAACAGTTTTTGTGAAAGCTTATTTACATTGTTGTTTGAACTAAATTAAGATAAATACTGGATTAAAATGTTTAATAAAAAAATTAAAATTATTTTACAGTTATAATTATAAAAAGATCAAACAACTAAGTAATCCTCTGAAACTTTTTTTTTTCCCTTTATTTTTAACATTTTAGTAACTTATGCACCAAATGAGCTATTTAGTGGTAAATGCTGTGATCACTAAAGTAATAAAAAGAATCCATTAACTGCCATGTCAAATTAGCGATTAAATAGCAAATCAAGTGATTACTAAAGTAATAATAAGATATTTTGAGAGAGAGAATTAAGAAAAGAAAAAGAGGAATGAAAGAAAGAGAATCATAATAATATTCCAATATAGCCAAAATTCATCAAAGGCCTTCTAAAAGCCAATTAGCAACAGTCTAATGCTGGAGTACAAAACCTACTTCAGGTTTCGATAATACATCACCGCCAAATGGACAATGTCATGTTTATGAGCTAGATCAAGTCACGGATAAATCATTTCCCAGGCAACATAAATCATGATTTTATGACCATCTTCACCAAAATCTTCTTGGAATACAATTCTCTCAGATATTCTCCCAACTCCCGGGCATTTCCATAATCTTGAAGCATTCTTCACCATGGATGATATGTTTTTGGAAATTTGAGTATTGTTTAACAATAAAACCCATATCTTTATAAATAATTCATCATATGCAAAGAGCTTTTAATAGTGCCATCTCCTTATATGTTGAACTATCAGCTCTTCAATAACTCCAGTGACATCCTCAATAAAGTTAAACATGTTATCAAACCACCAAGATAATCATTATGAAAATTGTGACTCGCAGGATCATGCCCTATTTTGTGACTGGGATATAAACACATGAATGATGCTGTGTTACTGTCAGGAATCAAATAAATTCTAGTTTCTAACTTCAATGAATGTTTGCAGTCGTGCACTAAAAAGGTCTCGATCATCAAAAATAATGAACCTCGTGTTAAAACCATTCATAAATAAACAAATACAAACCAAATAATTTGATGAGAGTAAATCAAACTCAGGAGTCAGGACCATTGACATCAACTGGAACTGTGGTTGTGCAAAACATGAATAATTATATTATATTAGTAAAGGATTGGCAAGCAGACCTAAATTGGCCCCACAATTGCTTCAATTCTCTCTCCATTTTCCCACATTTCCCGAGGTTCAACTTTTTCTGATATAACTTCAACAGATTGGGAGCTTTTTTCCCATAAGGTATCACGAACCTATGCAGGAACAACTCTTCAGAAATCAACAATGGTGAAGATATGCAACTCGGCCGGATCAGACTTTTGGAAAGCAGAACCTTCAAAACTGAACAGCGCGGCAAAACCCTATTCTCCAAGCTCAGTGAAATGAGTATTGGACGACATGCGATAGATGAAGAATCCCAACCCATTTTGTTGATATAGAAGTCCATCATTGCCGTGATCTTTTTCTCAGAAGACATCAAACACCAAGGATTCTTCCCAAAAGCCACAATAATCTCTTCTTCAGACCAACCCCGCTTCTTAAAAATATCAATTTTCTTTTCCCAGGTTGTTAATACATTAATTGCAACAACAAAGTTTTTACCCAAAGGATTCAACCCCATTCTCTGTCTCTTCTACCGTCTCAGTAAATCGATCTGAGCTAGTTACTAATGTCATAGGATGATATCTAACTAGCCAAACAATGCTTGACTCTTGCAATCCACTTTCTTGCAAAATTTTGTATTAGGAAATACATAGATGTCAAGGTGAGAAAGCATAACGCGTGGATGTCGTTTTATAGCACAAATAGCTTTCTTATAAGAATGAACCAAATTTCTAATGACATTAAAGCAGGGATTATTTTATTTTCCATGCTAGTATGCAAAATCTCAGGCAATACAGATAAGAGTTAGGTTATGTCTGGGCTTGAAAATCCTTTAGGGTACAAAAAAAATTGACTTTGGGCAAAAGGGTTTTCTCAGGATCTGCCAAAAGCACTGATGGGCGTTTACAGATAAGTGTTGTAATCTGGGTGTTTGAGAATCCATGTGTTCTGAAAAAGGCAAGGACAGAGTCTCGTTTGTGTGGGGTTTTAAAATTGATATTCTTAGAAGCTGAAAGTGCCAATTTTTGAGATAATCCACAATTCTCAATGAGGTAAGACACCATGTAAGAGTTCACATTATCAATAACACAACTTGACATGCTTCTCAAAGATGATAGAAAAAAATGGGTAATTTTGAAAGAAAAGGATTGTACAAGTTGGTGAAGTTGTAGAATCACATCTTAATCTTAAATGGCGTAACGTTTTGCAGAGAGATGAGTACCACTAACCACTAATGGCGCCTAAATTTTTATGCACCGAAACCCGACGAAAAACGAATCAACCATTGGCATGGAAAATGGAATTGAAAATTGCAACCACCACGAACAAATTGGGTTTAACTTTTGAATCTCCGATGAGAAATTCAGGCGAGATAACTATTCATCAGATGTAGACAAGCTTTAGCAATTAATTTGTTGCTAATTTTACGCTTTTGATTTTTGATTCTGTCTAGGATTTAGGTTTTCCAGAGATTGTTATTCTCGACGAAGAGTGAAATAGAGGAAGAAGGGTTTTAGTTTTACCAGTTTGATTTTAATTTTGGGCAAAGTACAAATAAGCCTCTAAATATATAATCTTGCTCGTTTAAATTCTTTTTCTTTTTATAAATTCTTAAATTTAATTCAAATAAAGCGTTAAATTTTTAATTTGGCTAAAAAATTCAATTTAAATAAAAAAATTAAATTTTCAACAAAATTAAATATATTTAAATCAAATTAAAATATTCGAAAATTTATTTATATTTTTTATCTTTATTTTTAATTTAATTTAATTTAATTTATTTTTATTTTTTTTATAAATTATCATCACACACTATATTATTTTTTTGTCTTTCATTTAACAAATAAACAAATTATATTTTATATTTTAATTTAATAAATAAATACATTTAAAACATATATCTTATATTTTATATAAAACTTCAAAAATTTTAAAATATTATATTTTATATTTTAATAAATAAAACATTTTATAATTTTTTATTATTAAATATCATTTAATTTAAAAAAATATAATTTAATATTGATAACAAATAAAATAAAATAAAATTTCAAATATTAATCTAATTGATAAATGAATTTGTTATTTTTTTTTTGCAAATTATAATTTTTTTATTTAAAAATTTAACTAAAAAAAGCAAACTTATTATGATGCAATAAATTATTTATGATACAATCTATTACTAAAAAAATAAATAAAATATAAATATTATTTATTTATTTATCAAATTAAAATAGACAAAAAACATAATTATACAATAAAAAATTCATATAAAAAAAATAAAATAGATAAGATTAAATTAAAAATACAGATAAATGTATAAATAAATTCTAAATTTTTAATTTGAATCAAATACATCTAATTTAAATAAAAATTTAACTATTTAAATTGAATTTATTTAAATCAAATTAAAATATTTAGAGACTTACTTGAATTAAATTAAAAAATTTAAGAATTTATTTAAACTATAAAAAAAGAGTTTATATAAGCCAAATAATATAATTCAAGGATTTATTTGTATATTTATCTTTTAACTTTTTATTTTTAGAAAAAAAATGTAAATATACCCTCAAACTATAGTAAAAATATCATATTGATAAATTTTTTTTGAAAACGCAAATATGATACTGAAATCATAAAAATTGGATAGAACGCCTCTTTCCCATTATCATTTTCTCTTTTTATTTTTTTTTATTTTTATAAATATATTTAAATATTAAAAATTTATAAAATATTTAATTTATGTTAAAAATTATAAATAAATAGTTAATAAAATTCTTATAAAATATATTTTATTTTGATATATTAAAATTTAAAAAATAATTATTTTTTAATTTATTATAAATTATTTAGATATAAATTTAATTTCTAAAAATTCTGAAAAATTATTATTTAGTTACCAAATTATAAAAATTATTATTTTTACATATAATTTCATAAAATATAAACTTAATTAATTATATATATATATTCACCCTAATCCAAATTAATTATCAATTTAACTAATTTTATTTTTTTACTCACTTACTAATAATTTAATTATCTTTAAAATATTTACAATATATTTTATTCAAATAATTTTATTAAATAAAATTTCAATTTGAAATAATTATATTTAAAATTTTTCACTATTTATATAGTTAAAAAAATAAATAATTAAAAGCAATTTATATTAAAATAGTTATGAAAAAATAAAATATGATAAATTTATAATTATTTTACGCGTTAAAATATTTTAAAATAATTTTTATTATATATTAAAATATTTTTAGAAAATATAAATTAAATAAAAAAATATAAAATATTACTTAAAACTAGTTAACATAAATCTTAATATAAATACCTTTAATTATTTTATTTTTTTAACTACATAAATAGTAAAAAAATTAGATTTAATTATTTCAAATTAAAATTTTATTTAATAAAATTATTTGAATAAAATTTATTATAAATATTTTAAAAACAATTAAATTACTAATAAATGAATAAAAAAATATAACTAATTAAGTTAATAATTAATTTGAATTAAGATATATATATATAATCAATTAAATTTATATTTAAGGAAATTATATGTGAAAATAATAATTTTTACAATTTGATAATTAAATAATAATTCTTAAGAAGTATATTGTTCAAGAATTCTATTAAATATATATGTAAATAATACTTCTCAATAAGTAAATATATATTTAAATAATTTATGATAAAACAAAAAGTAATTATTTTTTAAGTTTAATATGTCAAAATGAAGTATATTGTACAAGAATTTTATTAAATATTTATTTATAATTTTTGAACTTAAAATTAATATTTTATAAATTTTTAAATTTTTAAATATATTTATAGAAAAAAAAAAGAAAATATATTAGGAAGATAATGGAGATGGACACTCTGCTCTATTTTTTCAATTTTAAAATTATATTTATATTTATATTTAAAAAAAATATATGTAACAATATAATATTTTAGTTATAATTCCATGGCATATTTACACATTCTCTCTTATTTTTAACCATGACCACGAAAAATTGCATTATTGTTACCACACCCGCCAGACTCTAGCTGGTCGTAACGACTAATGAAAATTACGTGTCAAAATCAAAGTTTTAGAAAATTGATAATTTTTTAGGATTATTTATGATTTTTTGATGTAAAATAACTCATTATATTAATTTTTTTAAATTTTTTAAAAATATATTAAATTTTTCTGATGAATGATTCAATATGCTACTAAATTATTTCATAAAATTTTACAGTTAGTTAATTTTAAAATAATTAATAAGGACAATAAAAAAATAAAAATATTTTTATTTTTTATTTTTAATTAGTTATCTACTATTTTTATTTTAATTTTTTTTAGGATTAAAAAATATTTATATTTTTTAATAATTTTGAAAATAAAATAAATAATTTTTTTATATAATTTTATTTTTTAAAAAATAACAAATAAAAAATATTTTTTTAAAAAAATATTTTTATTTTTTATTTTTAAATATGTCAAAAATATGAAAATAACTTTTTTATTTGTATTAAAAAATAAAAAAAAAAATTAATTTCTTCTTAAATTATTTTTTTAAAATAAAAAATAAAAAATATTTTTGGTTATTTTTTATTTTCAAATTTATCAAAAAAATATGAAAATAAATTTTTTAATTCTAAAAAAATATTTTTTAAAGTAAAAATATAATGTAATTAATTAAAAATAAAAGATAAGAACATTTTTATTTTTATACAGTTCTTATTGACTATTTTAGGGTTGACCAATAGTAAAATTAGACGAAAAAATATACTAATATAACGAGACATTAGTCAAGAAAAGTTAATATATTTTTAAAAAGTCGGAGGACTTAATATATTAGTTATTTTATAAGAGAAAATAATAATTAATCATATTTTTTAAATTCAAATTTGATTGAAAAAAAAATTATTTATTACCGTTATTATCGGCTAAAAAATAATTTTAAGTCTAATACTCATATTAGACCTGATAATTGGAGCAGGACCATAACCCATGAGTGGTTAGTATTCCACTTGGTCTGCCTATGCATAATCAACCCAATTCAGAGTGTAAATTTTTTATTATTTAGAAAATTTGTCATTAATTAAGGTTTCATGTTTGTAATTATAATTTTATCCTTATAAAATCCATTGTAAATACTTTATAAAACTCATTATATATATATATATATATTTTATCGTTGACAATAATTCAAAATATTTTTTACTTCAAATTTATGTGATTTTTTAGAATAGCCAATTTCTTACAACTTAAATATTTGTCCAATTGATGATATCATCTATTTACAACCTTAATATACCATATTTTTTATAATAAGGGGGTGTTTGAGTAGCTATTAACAGTTTTTTAATGAAACATCTTAATCGGTAAGAAATTATAGTTATTTGGTAAAAATACTATATCATCTTAACAACTCTTAATAAATCAGACTTATACTAGAGTTTGAATGATTAGAGGTATTCAACTCTAAATTATTAATACCTCTAAACTGTTCAGACCACTTAATTATTAAGAGACGTTCAACTCTTAATTATCAAACATCATCTAAATTGATGATACTTTAACTCTTATGTACTTTAAATTAAATTATATTACTACATAATTTACTATAAACTAATATTAGCAATATTGACTGCACTTATGGTTGTGGCAAAGTTGTTTGATTGGCGTATAGCATACACAATACTTATTGATCATCTGCATCGTCTTTGGAAACCAGTGGGACAAATGCAAATTGTGGATTTGGAGCATGGCTTTTATGTGGTTTGGTTCTCTAATGAGTATGATTGGCCCATGCAATGTTTGATGGGAAATGGATGGTGTTAGGGACCTACTGTCACATCCCCCATTTCAAGAGATATGGCAGTCCTAGGGTATGGGGAAGATATAAAGCCACCTAAACCCGTAGAACCCTATTCTGCATTTTCTACAGAAAATTTGCCATAACTACTTTACTTTTACAATCTGATACCCAGGACCCAAAGTCCCTCTCTTCATAACCAACATTAACACAACTTGCACAAATCAACACTTCTATTTCCATACTCATCTCATACTACAATATACATTTCACATTTGTTATCATTTTTCCCAATCCAATATTTTACACTGCATATATAATGTAACATTTACATCTCATTAACCATATCTTCATTTTTACAATATCATTACTAAATTCATTATTACATACCATAGAGCTATTATAGAAAGACCTATAAATACAATTAAGTAGGCATTACATAGATAAGGCAAATTGCACTCCTGAAGGAAGAGAGAGGAAATGGAATCGTCGCTATCTATCAAACCCTGAAAAAAAATAAACCACAAAGGAGTGAGACAAATCTCAATGAATAACATATATATTCCTTCATTTGTGAGGCTAGGTGCTCACAAAGAAGGTCGTTTAATAACAATTTACAATATTTCAAATAATAATATCAATGCCAAGAAATAAGGTCTCCAATAGAATTCAATATCAAATTTCAAGTACAATATGGTTCAATAGGAACAATCATATAATCAATAATATTGGTCACTTGCAAGAAAAGACTGTGAACCAAATGTTCTATATCCATGACAGTTAGCAAAATCCAATGAATAATGGATAGAGACTGCAGTTAAGTAGCATGTCAATAGTCATACAGTTGATCAGACTGTACGTCTAGGACCTTAACCCCCTCCTAGATAGGGTCCCCAATACAATACACTGTGCACAATGCCCGATGAACGAATATCTACCCCATCGGGAGAGTAGTACTGTCAATGGTCCCATATATAAGGTAAGTAAAAATATTATCCAATAATGAACATCAATTAATACATTTATATATATCAAGGATTCAATTAACAATGGCTACATAATCAAGAAACTTTAATAATAATACAATTTCTTAGGGAAGATTCAAGGAAACAATATACAAAGATAACAAGTAAAAAAATATATATGTTACTCACCCCAAAATTTCAATGTGTCCAACCACCTAGCACAAACTAAAAGGGTGGTCTTCCACTTCTTTGTATTTTCCTTTATCTCTCCTTTGTGCAGCTATAACAAACATAAATCTCAATTTAGAAACCTAATTACATTACAATACAATAAGCAAACCTAAATTCTAAACAATATTCAGAAATCCTGAAATTTCTGCCCGAACATACCCTGATATTTCACTTATAACTCATTATGTGTAGGTCCAAATTCTACTATGTTTTCGCTGAATTTATCTAAGACATAATGACACATTTATCATGTTTTAACTTTCCCCTGATTCATATCCTAAGATCCTCATATTTACCAATTTCAGAAGGGTTACATTTCTGAAATCCCTAATCCGAGCCAGTCTGTCTCAGGGGTCCATAATTAACAATACATTGAGAATTTGATAAAAATTCCAAAATACTAAATATTTCTGACATATATATATACAACTTTAATGTTTTGAATATTGTCAAATTCCTACATTAAAGACCTCAAAAATTAGCTTCAACTTTCTGCTGAGTCTCAGGAATTTCATAGAAATGAAACCCTATCCAAGTCAGTCATATTTGGAGACTCATATCTCCCAACACAGAAGGATTCAATCAAAACTTTCTGAAGAACATATATTATACACATACACAGTTACAACTTTTGTGTTTTTCATATTTTCAAATTCTACATCTAAGGATACAAAAATGGAGCCCAAAGTTTCTGCCAAGTCACAGGAAATTCCTGAGACAGAAAATTTTAGAATTCCCAATCACTTTCTCTACTTTAAACATATCACCTAATCATTTAATCATTCAAATAAATCATCAAAAATGAATTTCAAAACTTGTTAAGAAATTTAGCTTAGAGAAAAATTGCACAAAATCTCTTTCTAAGCCCAAATAATTCAACTAGAAGTTGGGAGAAGAATTATTTGTGAAAGAAATTATGATAGATCAAATGATTTTAGGAAGCTAACAAGAAATTTTTTTCTATGATGAGGAGCTTGAAAATTTCGGCCATAGAAGAGCAAATTGAAGAAGATGATGGCTTCTTATCATATTTATCTCTATATGTAACAAATGACCCAATAAAAAAATTAGAAAAAAGTAAATAGGAAAAGAAATAAAGAAAAAGAATAAAAGAAAAGAAAATCATTTTGAATTATATAAATAATTATAGATATATACCTATATATACATATATATATATAATTATTTAGCCACTTTTGTTGACTTTTAGGCTAATCCTTGATTAATTATTAATTAATCCATTAATTAACTCTTAAGTATTTTCAATTTATTTTGCTATAATTTTTAATACTTTATTATTTTCAACTATGTTCATATTGCCCATTCTATTCGATTTAATTCTCATTTAAATTCTATAATTCACTCTAATGTCTATTTTTCATTGTCCTTGATAAATTTTTGGTTATTACTTCCTGGAGAATTTTAAAAAAAATTCCTACCCGATTTAGGTTTTCCACTATAATCGTTCGGGTTATTACATTCTACCCCCTTACAAATAAATTCGTCCTCGAATTTAAAAACAGTCTTGCCTCATGAAGAAAACTGATGAGGATACTTTTATTGCATAAGAAATTCGCTTTCCCAGGTGGACTCTTCAGTACTTTGATTTCTCCATAGCACTTTCACCATCGGAATTTCTTTATTCTTTAACTTCCGTACTTGTCTATCCACAATCTGAATAGGAATTTCCTCATATGACAAGTCTTTATCTACTTCAATTTCTTGCACTGGAGGAACATGTGACGGATCCAGTACATACTTTCTCAACATAGAAATATGGAAGACAGGATGTACGTGGCTTAAGCTCGGAGGAAGAGCTAAGCGATAGGACACATTGCCAACTCTATCCAATACTTCAAATGGTCCTAAATACCTAGGTGACAATTTCCCCTTCTTCCCAAATCTCATCACTCCTTTCATAGGAGA
>CANXYC011382406.1:0-52204 GCA_948193065.1 Aleurites moluccanus
TAAAAGGGAAATATATTTTTCAAAAAAATTAATTTTTAATTTTAATTAATGTCATATTATTATGTGTTATTTAATAATTTAATTTTATACTCAGCTATTTAATTAAATAAATTATTTTAATTATTATTATTGTCATTTTAAGAATTTTTAAAAATTAAATTTATATTTAAGTAATTTTTATTAAATTATTAAAATATTATTTTTCAAGTTTTAGTATGTTAAAATGAAGTACATTTTATAAGGAATTTATTGACTATTTATTTATAATTTTTGGATTTAAAATGAATTTTCTAAAAATTTTCAATAAATAATTAATTAATTAGGACCAATCAAAGACTGCCACGTGGTAACCTCGGATTGGCTGCCAGCAGATTAAAATCTGCTGGAATGTGAGGAGGAGTAGAGGAAGAAGAGGAAGAAGAAGAGGAGAAGGAGATGGTCGGTGGTCTGACTTCCGACGCTGATTTCGGCCAAGTCGGAGGGAGGTGGTCGACATCTCCTATACTACCGTGTTGCCTGCCATGAGGAGAGTTTATAGGTACCGGTCTTGCTCAATTCCAACCATTAGGTAAGAAGTTATTTTTGTTCAAAATAGCTTCCATTACCATATTTGTAAAAAAAATTCAATTTGCCATAACTCTCTCATTTGAACTCCAAATTAAGTCATTCTTATTCCTATGATTTTGTCTTGATCTCATCTTTCTTTTGGTACCTATCTTGCCACCTGAAGTTCGCCGAAAAAGGAGATCAGAAAATAGAACCACCGGACCTTCAATGGTAGATTCCGGCCAATTTTGATGACTCTAATTTTGTTGAACTCCTCTCTTCATGAGCTTTCTAATGGCACTAATTTTGCCTCGATCGGAGACCAAAACCGGGACTGAAAAATATGGGACACGCATAGATTTTCGTTAATTTTAAGTAAGTAGGTTTAAATTTATTTATAAATTATTTGGAGATTATTTGGAGATAAATTTGTGAAAATTGTTGAATATTTATATTGGTATTGGAGAATTTAGGCAGTTAAAATTTAATAACTATTTTTATTTTGAATGGATAAATTATTTTAGATTATTTAGAATTATTATAGAAATTATTTGGATGAGAATTATGGAAAAATATTGAGTTTAACGTTGATTTTAGAATTTTCGGGCAGTGAATTATCCGGAATTGTGTTTTTATTGAATGTAAAAATTAAGATGAATTTATTATATTGATATGAAAATTATTATGAAAATTAGATGGACAATATTTATGGCATTTAGATACTGAAAGGTTAATTTATTTAAGGAGTAATTTAATAAAATTGATAATTAAATTAAGTTTATAAAGAGATTAAATTAAGATAATTATTGAAGTTTGGTAAATGGATTACTCACTATCATTATTATTGGTATATCGGTATTGATGGATTAAACCGATTAGATATTAAATTTGAGTTAGAATGTTTATTTATTTGCTATAAGTAATTAATTATTTATTTGGATCAAATGATTAATACATATAAAGTTAATTATAAATATTTTATTGCTAAGTTGGAGACCCAAGAGGGGTCAATTGATTGATAGTATTGGATTTAGGCCGATGGGCTGATTATTAGAAGTGTTTTTATTTTTGGAGATTATGTCCTATTTTAGGGGAGCTTCTGCCAAAATTTCGACAAATTCTCGAAATTCGTTTTTTATATTTCTGAGTCAGTATTTGAGTATTATTCTAATAAATCTCGTATGTAGTACATATATTTCAGATGTATTCCTTACTGTCATCAGGAAGCGCTTCGAAAAGAGCTAACTGGTTAATGGTCGTCAAATTATGAGTTGATATATTTAATTTAACTCTGCATTAAGCATAATATATAAGCATTGATGAATGAATTATATGTATATGTATATAAATTATCATTGTTTCATTAGATTTAGTAGCATGATATATGTTTATGTCATATTATATGATGTTGATGATGGTGAATGACATTGTATGTATATGTTTACGATGGAAAATAGGGTGATATGAAATCCACCACTAACACATAAAACATCAATGTTGTAACGTGACACAACATGATTTATGATGATGTTATTACAGGGATTGCCTAGTTCGAGTTGATCTCACCGTGACCCTTGGACATGGATAAGACAGTATAGGGATGCTTGGTTTGAGTTGATCTCACCGTGGCCCATAGTTGGAATTTAAGAGAGCCAAGGGAGGGGGTCGGCTCCCCATTTACGATAAATAAAAACATAAATGAGGTTGAATTTCACGAACATTTTCCATCATGGTTGTTATGTATGTTTATGGGTACTTATATGTGATGTGACATTTCATGTAGATTTAATAAATGGCATGTATGTTAAATTAATTTATATCAGCTCATTAAGTCGAACGCTCACTCCTGTTCAAATATTTTTCCAGGTTTCGAGTTGAGCTTACAGAGATTGAGTTTTTAAGTTGAGTATTCCTGCCTTTCATTTATCAGGCAGTGAAATTACTTTGCTTTATTATGTAATTATTTTATGTTCATTGTGTTAAAATCTATAAAGTTATACATTGTTATTTTCAATGTCAAATTTATGGTTATATTTTTATTGGTTGTTCTGTTAAGCAGAAATTTAAATTGATATTAAATATATGATGTGAGCCTTGAATGGTTAAGTAATGATGTTAAGTTTTGAGTTTCAGTTATCAGTCAGGCTTACTACGGGTTCCGAAAGTCTTATACTTTCCTGTTCCCTAATGCCGGTCACGTGTCCAATGAAATTAGATCGTGACACAATTGATAATCAATAATTGATTGAGTAAATAAATAAGACTTGTCCATTGTTAGCTTGGATTAGTTAGTTGCTCATTGCTGAGTTGTCAAGGTTAACAGCTGTAACATCGGCTATAGAAACTGTTTTAACTAACTCAAATGCATGAGTTTTAGCTTTTTGCACATTTCAAAGAAATACGTTATGATTTCATCTTCTCTCTCTTAATTCTCTTCCATCTTTCTCTCTCTTCTCCCTTGATTCTCTCTTCTCAATTTTGTTCCTTCTTCTCCTGTTAAGCCTTTTGTTTCTTTTGTTCTTCTGTCATAAAATCCTCATCATTCTAGATATTGTAGGGGCCTAAGGAAGCTGTGGATTAGTACCATAACAAGATCTTAAAACTTCAAAAGATTTCAAAATTGATTTTTATTTATATTGGATTTTAATTATATTTATAATTTTTTTTAGTCGAAAATTTCGTATCATTTTAGCATTAATTGTTGAATTTTACATTAAAAGATTTGATTAGGCATGAAGATTAATGGTGCTTGAAAGACAAGGGTGAGCTCCTTCAGCTAAATTTAGAGTACAAGTCCGAGTTGACTTTTGGAATGCGTATATCCTCACTTATGCCTGGGTTCAATTTTATTCAAATGCTTGAGTTTGCTTGAAATTTTTAGCAGTAACTTTTTCCTAAAGATAGGCTCATGTATTAGGCTAAATTTTGACAAAAATCTATACCATACAGTAACGCTTAACATTCCAAGACGCAACTTATGCATAAATTTGCACATGTATTAGGTTCAATTTTGACAAAAATCTGTACCATACAATAGCTCTTAACATTCAAAGAGCAACTTGAGAGTGTCGGGATGGGCATCGATCGGGTTTAACAAAAGAAGGATCAATTTGATTAAAAATTTCTCTATATGATTTGTTACTGTTAAAATTTGTTTTGAAATTTTTTATATAATTAATTAGTTTTTCACATGCGTTGCACTTGCATATGGTTATTATAATTTTAAAATACGTGATTATATTTTATGAAATAAAAATATTATTAATTAATCAAGTATATGTGTAATAAATTTCATGAAAAAATAAAATTAAGTTAATATATATAAAAATTAGATCTTAATCTGATGGCAAATAATTTTTATATTCAATTAATAAAATAAATTATAAATAGTAAAACAATGGAAATAATAATTTAATAATATAAACTTATATAAAATATATTTATATGCGAAATCTAAAATCTAATACTATAATAAGTATGAATACAATTAAATTTGATATATTTTAATTGCCCATTAATGTTAGAGTACAATTAAATTTGACATACGTATATTAGAATGTAGAATAATATATTTTCTCACTTGTATAGCTAATAAAAAAGATAGGAAAATTAATTTATACAAATAACTAAATTATTAACGTGCAAAAAATAAAAAAAATTAAAGTAATAAAAAATATCATATTGAACATGAAAAATTTATATGATGAAATAAATAAAAACATAAGAAAAATATTGGTCTCATGTATTTATAATAAAATTATTTATTATAATTATTATTAAAATATAAATAAGAATGTAATTAGAATTAGAATTTATATTTATATTAAGATTTTTTTAAATTTTCTTAATAAAATTTATCTTCTATTATGATAAATAATAATAAAATAATAATTTAAATAAAAATAATACTAAACCAATCATTTTTTAGTTTAAATACATATATTCTTATTCCGTTTTTACGATTCATATGAGTAATTTTTGTTAGTTCCTTTGACAATTAAGAAAGACGTGAATTGATTGTCTTATAAAATAATGACTAATTAAAATTATAATGAAGGAAAAGAAAAAAAAAATCAATATTAAAATTTATAGCGGTTCGACCAAAATGAGCCTACATCCATTTTTCAATATCACACTTAAGTATTTCACTATAATTCTTTTACAGGTTTGAGATTAAATATAAGTGTTTTGATTCACACTTTAACCTTTTACAATGTGTTTTTCTCAAACTAAACTCACATACAACCCAAAAAATTAATAAGAGATGAGAAGAAATAATTCTCTTTTCTATCACACTCTCTTATAAAAATTATCTTCAACAACCTTGAAAATTTATAATAAATGCAAGTATATACTGATTTTTGCATAATAAATATGAATGATTTTTCAATAAATAACTTATGAATTTGTTTAAAATTGTTCTATTCTCATTTAATACAAATCAACTCATATTTATAATCTTGAATAAAAAAAGAGCCGTTTAGATTTATTTTTCCACAATAAATGCATCTGAAATTTCGCTCAAACTGCTAGTTTACGGGTGAATCGCGCTCGCAAATTGCATATGATCTTTTGGCTTGAAAAAAAAAATAAATTTGAATTTTATCAAGTAGCGCCGACGACTAATAACTGTCGCGCCCGCAACCAATCGTGATACTAAGCAATTAAATTTGATTGAATTACTTCATGCCCGCAATTGAATTGATCAATCCTGCGATTTTATCTGGTTACACCTATGACTTCACTTAGTCGCACCCGCGACTTCTCTGTGTCACGCCGCGATTAGAGGGACACTGTTCACCTTAAAATTACTGAATATTTTTAAAATTCTTAAATTAATTTCGAGTTCGCGATAAAAAAGCATCGTGCCCGTGATCTGAAATTTTTTAAGATCGTGATTGATTTTGTCGTACTTATATGCTAAACTTGTTCCTAGCGTCGCTATATAATAAAAAAAGAAAAAGTGCCCTCCTACATATCTAAAGAGATATTAGATGCGCACGAGATGAATGGAAAAGGGTAAAGAGTACAGTGTACTCGAATAAGATTGGCCACGTCAAATCATTTTCACACAGAAAAAGCAATAAAAAACATATAAAATAAAAACATGTGGGCATAAATTTTTGAGAATAAAATAAACAGAGTCCAACTAGAAACGAGTGGTTTACAACCATCCATATCCTTTCCCTCCACTCTCTTCTGTATACGGAAACTACACGTGGCAGCTCCGATTAGAGAGGGCGGCCAGTGGAGCTGACGTGGCCAAAAGTGCAAAGAAAGTCACCTGAAAGACTCATTTTTTTTAAAAATTATATTATTATAAGAATAAACAAATATATTAATCTCTCTCTCTCTCTCTCTCTCTCTCTCTCACATCGTCTCGGGCCTTTTTCTAATCCACAACTCGTGGCTTACCTCGATCTCTTTTGCCTTTTTTTTTTTTTTATTATTATTTTTATTGTTATTTTAGAAGCTCTAGATATTTTAGCTTTTCTCTCCGTCACATAAATATCAAAAATGCATCATGATAAGGATTTGGTGCTCTTAAATTAATATCTTTAAATTCGAATCATATCAATAAAAAATACGGCATGAGAATTTTATAATCTTATAACATTTATTCAATTCAAATCCTAATTATTAAGAGCAAGTGACGACTGAATATCTAACTGAATCTTATAAAATATTATATATATAATAAATATATTTAAAAATTGCTTTATAGATATTAATTTAAAAAATAATTTATATAATAATATAATTAGTCATGTTTGTAAATCGAATATTAAATTTTAATTAGTGAAAAATTATAAATTTAATGAATTAAATATAATTAATTATTTAATTTTTGAATGGTTGTTGTATTGAATTTTTTTTTATTTGTATTATATAATTCATCATTATAATAATAAAATCTCCGATGGACTTTTGTCCTTATATACTTCGGGACATTCTATGTTGATTCTATCTATATATACAAATTTATATGATCTTATTAAAAAGTTTTTTGAGTATCATTGCCATTTACACCATATTGGACATTTAAAATAAATAAAATAATATAATATAGAGATTCCCTATTTAAGATTTTTGTTGTTAGATTTATTGCCAATAATTAAAAGTACTACTATGGAATTTTTATATTATTTATATGAACTACCTTATACTAATGATCAAACCACATAAATTTCATATTAATAAATATTTAATTCAATTATATTAAAATAATTTTAAAATTAAATAATTTAATTTTGTTTTGTGATATGAATGAGCAGATATTTATATTTATTATAATAATTTATTTTTTTTAAAAAAAAGATGATCATTAGTTTAAAATACTTTTTTTTTTAATAATATGTATCTCTATTTTCATTTTACAATTGATAAAATTAAATCGTATTTTAGAAATTGTGAATGTCCCTCATAATATGTATATTCTTCACCTATCAATTTTAAAATTTTATCATAAAATATAAATATATATTATTATTTAGACCATACCTAGTTAATAAATTTTTTTATTTAATTATTGATTAATTATTATAATTTCATATTTTTTGCATGAAATTATTTGATATTCTATGGTCATTAGCTATGATAAATTTAGATTTAAGGAGAATAAAATTTAAAGAGAATAAAAAATTTTTTAAATTTATTTTTTTATTCAAAATGTTAGAATTTTTTATTGCTCAAATTAACGGTTTGATTTTATAATTTCATAGTCCATAAATGATAATTGATAATTTTCACGTGGAAAGCTCATATTTGAATTCGTCGGAGCAGACTCTTCCGCAGTTGCAAAGAACACATGTAAAAGACAAAAAGCAAGAAAAAAAAAAATTACTTGATTACTGCGTCAGTTTTTACCATTTACATTGATAAAAATGGACCACAAAAAATAAAAATAAAAAAAGAAAAAAGAAAAAGGATTTTGTGGGATGCAACGTGGCAAGAAAATAGTGGCAAGTAGAGTAGTGGAGAAGAGCAGGTGCGAGTATAGAATAGAGTAGAAAAAAAAGTATATATGAATTTATCCGGTAGTCGCTCAAATTTTCCCACCGAATTAAACATGCAGCGTATTAAAAAGCGGAAAGACACAGACAAACTAACGCCACGTGTCGGACTTGTCTTTCGACCTGAGCCACAAGATCCCATCGAATTCTCGAGCTTTCTTTTTAATTAAAAAAATTACAAAAAAAAAAAAAAAAGCTTCTGACGTGGCTTCCTCTTCTTTTTTCACCTTCCTCCTATCGACCAAAGAGACTGCTCCTTGTTTCCCATTAGTCTCTCTGTTCCCTTTCCTTCTCCTCTCTATTCTCTCTCTGCATCTCGCTTTCTCTGCTTTGCTCATCACTTCCTTTCTTCTTATTCTTCTTCTTTTGTTGTTGCTGTTGATCTTCCTCTTTTATTTGTTTACTTATTTTACGGCCAGAATTTGACCGGAATTTTCAAGATTTCGAGTGTTTCAGGTGATTGGATTGGGACTTGGATTTTTTAATGGAAAATTAGCTGGTAATAAAAACAGTTTTATGTTTTTTTATGAATTGTTTGATGATTTTTTGTGCTTCGTTTGGATCAGATACTGTAGCGAATTGGATTGATTTGAGAAGGAAGAAAGGAAACAAATTGCTTGTGATTATAGGAAGTTTGAGAAATTTATGAATAGTTTAATTATGAGGAAGATGGAGAGCTTTCTTTTGGAGCTGTAAAAGGGATTAACGAAGGGAATTTTTATCTGTTGGAGAAGGAGATCTTGTGTAGTGGGAAGATTGGTGGTTTTTGCTCTTATGGCTGTTCAGGTTCATTTTTTTTTTCCTAATCTTTATTAGTTCTCTGGTTTTATTTATCACTTAAAAAAAAAAAAATTAAAGAACTAATTTTGAGTGAAAATTAACAAAAATAAATCTAAACAAAAGGTATTACAAGCAAAAAGGAAAATATCCCTGCTAAAAAGGGCAAATTTTTTTAGAGCAGAATCATTGGTAATAGTTTCTTCTTTTGATAAGAGTTGTCTTTCTCTGCCCAGATTAGCTTGCAATAGATTTCCTGTAACTTTATTTTTGTTGGGAATGCCAAATCAAAAGTGGCAAATGGGTTTCCCTTTTTCCTGACCACTTGACTTTTATGGAACATTGTGATTATATAGTCTGTATATTTTTCGGCAACTTGGACTTTCAAGTGATAATACTCAGTCTTGATTTGCAAGTTTCTTTGCATTTGCTTAATTCTTGAATTCAATGAATATGTAATTGCAGTCAGTTTTGTATTAATTACGAAACTACAAAAACAGTCTTTGATCCATCAGTGATTAGAAATTTTTTGTTATTAAGCTGGAATTGGGTGTGAATATTTCATAATTTTGTTACCCGTTTGTGATTATAGGATCAGTGTGGAGGGACTGGATCGAATACGGTTCTACCGGCAGGCAATGGAATTTCATTGAATTCTTGTCCTCAGCTTAAGGAGCAGTTTGCTTGTGGGAATGATTACTCTCCCAAGGTTTTATTATAAACATGACCATTGTTTCTGCTTCTGTGTTGTGGTTGATGATCTTCATCTTTACTTTATATAGCCTTTTTGTTTATCTTTAACTAGGTGAGAAAACCATACACAATCACAAAACAAAGAGAAAGATGGACAGAAGATGAGCATAAGAAGTTCCTTGAAGCTTTAAAACTTTATGGTCGAGCTTGGAGACGGATTGAAGGTAAAATTGAGGTTTCAAACTTTATTTCCGGAGCACATTTCTTTCATAACCCATGGATATTGAACCAATTCTGTTTTGTAACAGAGCATCTAGGCACCAAGACTGCTGTTCAGATTCGAAGCCATGCTCAGAAATTCTTCTCTAAGGTTTACTGCTCTTATCCCAGTATCCATACTCTACCATAATATCTATATGCCCTCTGTTAAAGTAAGTTGAATTTTTTTAGTGACCCTAATGCATGCAAGCGTCGTAAGTTGTGCGATGATACTCTTAAAGGTTTCTTACATTGTGTCATGTCCGATGTAGGTTGTGCGAGAAGCCAGTGCCAGCAACACAAGTGCTGTGGAACCTATTGAAATTCCCCCTCCCCGACCAAAGCGAAAACCTATGCATCCTTACCCCCGTAAAATGGCACATCCACTTAATAAAGAACTTTCAATTCTAGAGCAACCACTGAGGTCTTCGTCTCCAAACTTTTCAATTTCAGAACAAGAAAACCAATCTCCGACATCAGTATTATCTGCAGTTGGTTCGGATATACTTGGTTCTGCTGCTTTGGATACACCAAACCGTAGCTTATCGCCGGTTTCATGTGCTGGTTGTTCTCATCCTTCTGACTTCACAATTTGTGAACCGAACTTGACACCTGAGGATGATGGATCTCCATCTCAAACCCCAATAACTGCTACAGCTCATGATGAGCAATCTCCCAAGGTAGAAGCTACATCTATAACTGTCAGTTGTTTTATCTGCTTCTAATAACTAAACAACCTTCAGTTGTTTTAAATATTATTTCTCTTTGCTTGAAGGTACAGAAACTTGACTTGTTTCCCAAAGAAAATGCATTTTTTGAAGAGTGTCTAGTGGAGGAGACATCTACGCGGAGTCTCAAGCTGTTTGGAAGTACTGTATTAGTCACTGAATGTCATAAGCCATCTTCTCCAACCATAGTGAATTCTAAATTACTGCCATTAGACACAAATAATGATGGGAAACCTGTGCAACAACTGGCATGGAATTTTATGTCCACAGAATTGCAATCTGGGAGCAGGGAACACACTTGGAGTCATCTGTCACATGGTTCTCCTGGAGGCCTTTATTACTTGCAATTGCAAAAGGAGAATTCCAATTCAGTAGAATGTGGCTCTGAGAGCCCCCTGCCATTCTGGACTTTCTGTGGAGGCATGCCATTTCCTTTGGTACCTTTTCAGAAAATGGAGCCTGCAAAGGTACATTTGGATTCTCATGGTGAAGAAATTCGAGATAAAGAAATTCAGAAGGAAGGATCTTGGACTGGTTCTAACTCTGGATCAATAAATGAGGGGGAAAATGTAGATACAAATCTGGATAGTGAGACTCAGAGTCGACAATTTTTGTTCCAGGAAAAAGAGTTGTACCCAGTTCTTGAGCTGAGACCAAGTGAGAAATTTTCTTCTTCAAATAAGTGTATGAAAGGATTTGTGCCATACAAAAGGCGTATGGCAGAAAGAGAGAGCCAATCCTCAACAATAACCCGTGAAGAGATGGAAGAACAAAGAATTCGCCTGTGTTTGTAGTAGGCCTCTTGGAATAATAACCCCCAAGTTTCTTTAATTAGAACGGAAAGAGGTTTTCTAACTGGTTGAGGAACTGAATTGGTGGCAGTTTAATTAATAGACCGGCTATTTCAGTTACTGTATGACTCGAGATGAGAGGGGAATGGAGCTTAATAATAGCTGTCTTCTGCAACTCTGCCAATTCTCATTCTAGCTTATATAGTTTTTCACCTTCAATTGTCTAGACCCTCTATTACACTTTTTTTTCCCTTGCATGCATCATATTTTCCCTCTTTTTTTTTTGTGAATTTTTCCTTTTGGTCCTTGGAATTAGCTTTGTATTCCTTTATATTCTTTTGCTTCTTTGAACTGGGAATCCCTTAATCCCCAGTTTTGTCTTGGCCTTTGTAAAATATCTGAAACTAGTGCTTTATTGTAATTTTGTGTAGTAATAGCAAGGCAAATAAGGCCGGGGTGAAATTTGGAAAAAAATTATTTTGCCTCTTTATTTCGATTTAAGTGGTTATCAATCATAAATTAATAAATAGATTTACTAATATTCAACAAGGAATATTAATATTTAACAATAAATCACTGTTTAAAGAAAGATTAATGTTTGTCAATACATATTAAGGTGTATGTAGAAGGGGGATGAATTGCATCTTTATTATTTGAATTTTAGTTAAAATAAAGCTAAAAGCCAGCATATGTCATTGATATTGATTTTTGTAGTAAAATTACTAATTTCTCATAGTTCTTTTTATAAAAAGCAAAACATAATTCCATAGGTAAGGATCTGGTAGAGGCCTTTCTTTACACTACTACCAAGGAGCTCTGGGATGAAGTAGCAGAAAGATTTGGGAAAAGCAATGTCCCAATGGCTTATTAGATCCAAAGGAAAATTGCTTTCGCATTTCAGGATAGTGTATTATTACACACAAGTGAAGAAGCTTTGGATGAACTTGCAACAAGAGACCCAATTTTACCATGTGATGTTTCTAAGTGTATGGCAGATATGACCAATAAAAACAAGTTAATTCAAATCTTAATGAGGGCTAAAAGAAGGTTAGAAACCAGATTTTGTTGCTTGACCCTTTACCAACAGTTAAACAAGGCATATTTCATGATTTTGAGGGTTGAAGAACAAAGGCACGTGTTTTCGACTGTCACTGAGAGTAATGATGGAGCAGCCTTGTTAGTAAACCCTCAATATGGTGTGTGGAACAGGATCAGAGAAAGTATAGGGCTCAAAAGGGGCATTGTGATAACTGTAACAGGGACGGACACACCATGGATCACTGTTTTTAAGATCATTAGTTATTCAAATTGATGAACAAAGGTTTGTTGCTCAAGTTCAAAGTCATACTAATGAAAATGAAGTAGATACTCCATTTGAACATATGTGAGTTCTAAGAACTGTAAATATGAAGAATGGGAGTCAGTGTTGGCAAACACCTTGCAGCTTGCACTAGGAAATGATGAAACTACTCAAAGGCAAAACTCCACCAAGTACATTCAATTTCAAAGCAGTGAATTTTACTGGTAACTTCAAGATAACCAGATTCTGTTTTGTTAGAATCATAGAAGATGAGTCATGGATTATAGATACAGAAGCTATATGTCCTCTGATTCAAGTCTATTTAGTGCTTTAACAACTGCTATTAACACCATTTCAGTTTACTTATTACCATTATTTGAGTAGAATCTTCTTTCTGTTGGTAAACTTTTAAGAAAAATCAACACTTATCGTTTATCTTCTTTCCTTTTGGATATCTTTTTCAGGACCTACTGACTGAATCTATAATTGCTGTTGGAAAGCTAAAAGGGCGACTCTACAAACTGGACCAGTCAAGCTTCACTAATTACTACTATGATTTTTTTTTAAAACTGATTTTTTTTTTTTCTACTCTGCTTGCTACATATACTTAATTTATTTTTAATAATTACTAGTACGACACAAAATTTCTCTATTCAAGAGATTTATTTTTAATTGATTCGTAAACAAATTTGAAATTTTTTTCTTTTTTTATTTCTTCAAAATGAAGTATATTGTCATATCTTTACTTGGTCTAGAAACAATAGCTGAGAAATTCATAAATTATTGAATAAAATTAAAGTTATCTATGAATAAGATTAGATTGTTTATACAAATTATTATCTTTGTTTCATAAGGAAAATTAAAATTTTGTTTAAACATAATACTATAATATGATACTAACTCCGCGGGAAATTAATAGGTTTAATTAAAAGTTATCATGTTAAACTCTGTATAAAATTAACGGATTTGATTAAAAATTATAATAACAATGTTAATTTTATTTTATTCTTATTGTGACATTAAAATAATTATATTGTATTTGTGTTAATCCATTAATCTTAAAACGACTAACTTAACTTATTAATATTTATATATAATTTTGTAGTAATATATTTAATAAAACATTTTGAAAATGACTAATTTAACTTATTAATATTCATATATTATTTTGTAGTAATATATTTAACAAAATATATTTGATTTATAACATATTTATATATAAATATTACTACAAATTTATATCTAACTATATTTTATATAATAATATAAGTTGATGGAAGTTAATTTAGTGAATTTAATAATTTTTAAATATTAAAATAAAAAATAATTAATTTAAAATTTTAAACATATTATTTATGTCGTATCATTCATTAATTAAATAAATAATATTCGTGTGTAAATTTTAATACGATAAATTAATCGTATTATATTAATATTATTTCTTATTATATCATGGATATATGACTTCAACATGATTTACTAATATGATTTTCTCCTCTAAATAATGGGCACAAAATAAATGAGAAATGATAATTTTAAACGAGTAATGAACTTGCTTTGGTATTAATAATTTTATCTCTTAAAATATCACCACCCATTTATGTATTTTTAGATTGAATAGCTAATTTTCATTTTCAGTGATGAATAATATTATTTTACACTAATAACTTATCCACTATCATTATTAAAAAAATAAAATAACAAATTTATTTTTTAGTAATATGTTAATCATACATTATAAAATTTTAATTTTTTCTAATTTTTCTTCAACCTCCTATAATTTTTATAATTTATTAATTTTTTTCATCATTATTTGATATTTTTAATATTATATATATATATATATATTTTAAACTAATATATTGAATTTTTTTTTTTTTAAAAAGGAGGCACTAAACTTGAACCTCTAACTCTTAAAAAAAAGATAAAAAAACTTAATTATTGTGCTACTACTTCAATAATTAATATTAAGTTTATATAATTTTTTTTATTAATAACATTTTATGTTTTACATTATGTCTTATTACAAGTTTGTATCATATATACTTTTAAATTAACAATTATATATATTAAATTTTTTTTTTCCCATTTGCTCTTTGTTTTTTCCATTTTCATTCTATTTTCTCATTTTTTTTCACATATTTTTTTTTTTATTTATAAACTTATCCACAACAATTTTAATTATGAGTTTTAAGATTATTTTAATCGATAAAAAAATTATTTGTCATATTTTTTATTTTTATAAATAGTATCGGAGATTTTTAAATAGAAAGATAATAGAATAAGATTTTAAAAATAATTAAAATTTATGATTTTAATTCATCTATGGAAATAATTGTAAAATGGTCAATTTTTTTTTCTTAAATTTCATTAATCCTCGGTGAACTACATTATTAAGAATTTCATCATTATAAAATTATTCTTAATTTAATTGATTAATAAAAATTATAAAATAAAAATAAATAAATATTAATTTGCTCTTGGTATATTTGTAGATATATCATACACGTTGAGATTAAAATATTTATAAATGAGAAAAAATATTATTTACATTTTAATCCTAATAATTAAATTCAAATAAATAAGGAGATGAGTAATCAATTTTTCAAATTTATTTGATTATAAATTTTAAAATTTATTTTCGATTGAATATAAATAAATAATTTAAGTTAATATATTAAAATTATGTCGAGAAATTCAAGGATGAAATTACATATAAGAATTTTTTCTTCTTCAAAATATCGTGTTTAAGATACTAAAAAAATAAATTAAAAAAGATACTAGAAAAATAAATTAAAAAATTATGTATTACTTATCTTATTTATTTAAATAATGAAAATTCTTAGAATTAAATTATTATATTTATATAAAATTATATGAAACTCGTAAAATAAATATATTATTAGTTTGCTATGAAATAATATTTTACTTATATATTAATTCATAATTAATATATTAAATCATGTTGTTTTATAATTAACATTTTATATTTATAGAATTGTTAATAACTCAAATGTAGAGTTTATACAAAATTATTTAAACATTATAATTTATATAATACTTCAATTCTAAAATTTTTAAATATATATTTTAGTTATTTAGCTATAATATTGTAAAACATTTTAATCTCAAAAATTTTATATATATATATTTTTATTTAAGTTAGTTTAAAAATTTAAAAATTTAAACTTTAAAATCATAAAGACTAAAATATTAATTACGAAATATTACTGCAAGTTATTCTAATAATAATAATAATAATAATAAATATTTAATTTTTATAGAATAAAAATAATTTTAACTATTATACAATATTATTAATTTTATATCTTAATTAAAAAAATAAATAAAAATAAAATAACGTAAAAATATTTAAAATATGTAATAGTCATTTAATAAACAAATCAAAAATTTTAAGCTAGCATCAGTAATTAATTTTATATCTTTACGGAAGATATATTATGAATTAGAAAAAAAAAATATTTTTAATTATTAAAATTTAACCTAATTAATATTTATATGTTTATTTTTATAAAAAAATAATTAGTTATATTTTGATTCCGTTATACACTTTGGTCATTCTGTATAATTTTTTCATATTTTTTGTTAATTTTTTATAAAAAAATAAAAATAAAAAGAAAATATAGAAAAATAATCAAAATACCTCTATACTTCGTTGTCTAGGTTTTTACTTATTTTTCTTTTTTTTTATAATTTAATCAAAATTAAATGAATAAAATTTAAAATAAATTTTAATTAAAATTAAAATAAATAAATTTTAATTAAAAATATTATTTTTATTTAATTATTTAATTTTTTTATATTTAATTTAAAGTTAAAATAAATAAAATTATGTTTTAACTAAAGAAAATTATTTTTATATGTTTAATTAAAATTAAAAAGAACCTTGTATACATATATAAAATAAGAGAAAAATCTAAATTTTTAATTATTGTAATTTTAAGTAAATATACTCAAAAAATTATTTTAATTTATTTAAATATACTTAAAAATAATTATTTTAATTAAATATATAAAAAGTAATTTTCAATAAATAAAATTAATTTTGTTTATTTTAATTTTAAATTAAATATTAAAAAAAATAAAAATAATTATTTTAATTAAATAAAAAGTAATTTTATTTATTTTAATTGTGAATTAAATATAGAAAATTAATTAATTAAAAACAATTATTTTAATTAAATAAAAGTACTTTTATTTATTTTAATTTTGAAATTAAATATAAAAAATAAAAATTTGTATAAATAATTTATATATATATATAAAAAATGTTACTAATCATCTCTTTGGCTATTTTTCATTCATCACATCAACCACGGCAAAAGGATGACTGAAAAGAATATAAAGAAAAAGAAATGCTTAAACCAAACCGCTAAAAGAACACATCTAGCCCCTCTCCCTCGCTCTATTCACTATTAAAGAAACAAAAAAATGCCGCCACCTCTAAACCCCATTCACACTCTAACACTCTCTCTCTTCTCCTTCTTTTTCTTCACATTTTCATTACCAGTCACTTCCCACACCTCTTTCTCCTCCGCCCCTCCGCCGCACTCCTCCTCTCTCTCCGAGTGGCGATCTGCACATGCAACCTACTACGCCGCGTCCGACCCGCGGGACTCTGTCGGCGGCGCGTGCGGTTATGGAGAACTACGAAAAGCAGGGTACGGAATGGCAACGGTAGGACTCAGCGAGGCTATGTTCGAGCGAGGCCAGGTCTGTGGTGCGTGCTTCGAGTTGAGATGCGTGGAGGACCTGCGGTGGTGCATTCCTGGCACTTCCGTTATTGTTACAGTTACTAATTTCTGTGCTCCAAATTATGGTTTCACCGCTGATGGAGGGGGACATTGTAATCCTCCAAATAAACACTTCGTTCTTCCGATTGAGTCTTATGAGAAGATCGCCATCTGGAAGGCCGGTAACATGCCGGTACAATACCGGAGGTAACCACTCTATTATTAATTAAGCTCTTTAAATTTTAATTATTAATCTAAAATGATAATTTTTTTTTTCCTGCTAAGAATTATGATACGCCGTGAAATATAAGCGTCATTTTCTTGACTTGCCATCAGCCTGTCTTCAAATTTTCTGTTTTCCGAAATGATTCATTTCATTAATTGTCAACCGTTGGATCATATGAAAGATTTGGATCCAATGGTTGATAATTCTCACAGTGGACTAAATAAAAATCTCCCTCTTTTCTGTTAGTTTGCTAACTTAAGCTGTTGGCACGTGTGTGAGCGCGGGTTATTTGATTTAATTTTTTAATGAAAAAAGGTAAAAAGTTAAAGAAAGTGGGAGACAGGCTTGTGGTTGTCCCAATCTTGCGTGAAAAGAAGGAAAAAAAAAAATAGAATTTTGATTGTAAATTTGTAATGCATTAGGCCATCTCCAAAATACTCTCAATTTTATTTTCTATTATATTATAAATAATTCATCTCTTTATTTTAATTTATCTCAAGAATATAGGTATTTCAATAATACTTTTTATTTCACTCTCCATTTCATATTTAATTAATAAAATTATATATTTTTTATTATATAAAAAAATACAAAGATAGAATATTGGACGACTCCCTAAAATATTTTAAGGAAGGAGTCAAAAAATTAAGAGTATTGGATCAAATTTTTTTAAATCTTACTACCTATTTTGAAGCTAAAATGAAGAGTCTTTTGACATGCCCTTATGCAAGATAAAGACAAATTTCTGCTTATGAATATCTCCTTATAGTGAATAAAAAGTATATAATTTCATGGCATTAGTTGTCTACTTTTCAATTAGTAAAGTGTTCTTATGATGAGGACTTTGCTCACTTAGGTAACTTTTCTTTTTTTTATGGTCTAAATAAGCCATTAAATTTTTTAATTTGGCTTAAATAAGTGCAATTTGGACAAACAATTAAGTTTTCATCTAAAATAGGTTTAATTGATCTAAATTAAAAAAATTAGAGACTTATTTGTATCATTACCTTTTTTTTCAATTTAATATTATCTACTTTATTATTTATTTTTTTCTAAATTTTTAATTGTACAACATATATTTTGTTTATTTAATTTAATAAATAAACAAATTATTAACAATATTATATTTGGATTAAGTATTTTAGAGTTTGTGAAATTATAAATAATTCATTTTATTTATCTTTTATTAATAGATAGTATTATGAGTAATTTTTTCACATCATATTAAGTTCATTTTTCTACTTTAGTTAAATGAGTTTGTTCATTTTTTTATTGATTTAGGTTTCATTATTAAAATAAAATTATTTATAATTTTTTGAATTCTAAAATACATAAACATAACATTATAATAATTTGTTTATTTGTTGACTTAAAATAGACAAAAAAATATTGTAGAATGGAAAATTTAGAAAAAAACAAATAAATAATAAAATGGATAAAGTTAATTTGAAAAAAAAGGGGGTAAAAGTATAAATAATCTCTTAAAATTTTTAATTTGACTCAAATAAGTTCAATTTGGATGAAGACTATGATACTATATATTGCTAACTAAGTAAATATGAAATTGTTTATAATTTCATAAATTCTAAAATGCATAATCCAAACATAATTAATAATTTGTTTATTTATCAAATTAAATAGACAAAAAATATGTTGTACGACGTAAAATTTAGAAAAAAATAAATAATAAAATAGATAGAGTTAAATTAAAAAAGACAACAATATAAATAAGTTTCTAAATTTTTTAATCTGGCTCAAATAAGTCTAATTTAGACGGATAGTTAACTTTCTTAATCTAAATTGAGTCTATCTGAGCTAAATTAAAAAAATTTAGGGGTTTATTTGGATCATAAAAAAAATATAAGTGAGCAAAATGACATAATTTAGGGGGTTTATTTGTACTTTTGCTTCATTTTCATTTTAAAATCAATATTCAAATGGTTCTTTTTATTCAGAAGACTTTGATTTTAGTTTGAATTGTAATTTTTATAATTCCAAAGGAGTTTAAGGTATATCCCATTATTATATTTTAAAAAATATTCAAAATATTAAGTTTAATTTATACTTAAATAACTAATAAGCCTTTGGTTATAATATACAGAGATGTGAGGCTGTGAATTCCAACCCCAGTTGGAGCCAAAATAACCGAAAAAAAATAAAACAATTATGTTGAAATAACCTTAACATAACGTCTAGATGTGATAGAAGTTTCATGTCCATCTACTTGTTAAATATAGCAAAATTATTGTGTTTTAAGGAAACTGTAGCTCTCAATTTTTACTGTCTAATAATTCTTGAGCGGTCCAGTTGACATTGAAATAAAAAGAATTTACAAAAAAAACTTTGAACTGTAAGAAGTTTTACTGATTTTCTTTTTTGTACCACAAACTAAACATAGAGACTACATGTATATAAGAAGGAAACATAACAAACTCCTAAACTAACTATTGTCACTAGTCAGTAGCCACTAAATTAGCTAACTCCTCCCATAAAAAAACTCATAGTGCAGTATATCACTAACAACTTTATTTTGACTGAATCAACTAACAGAAAAGAAATACAAGTAAGATGCGCTAATTTTTGACACTCCCTCTTAGTGCATTCTTACTGCAAACTACTCCAAGAGCTTTTCTAAACATTTCAAACTTTTCTTTTGCTAGTGCTTTAATAAATATATCTGCAACTTGGTCGGCACTACGTACACTCTGTAAATTCACTTCATGTTCAAGCACCTTCTCCCTTACAAAATGATAATGAACTTCTATGTGCTTTGTATGGGCATGAAACACCGGATTTTCAGCAAGCTTTATAGCACTTTCATTGTCACATTTGATTGGAACAACATAGTCAACTTCATCATAGATGTCACCAATGAGCCGCTTTAACCAAACACATTCCTGTGTAGCCATTGTTGCTGCAACATATTCAGCTTCTGTGCTTGAAAGAGTTACATTTGCTTGCTTCTTACTGCATCAGGAGATTGCAGCTGAATCAGTACTAAAGCAGTACCCTGTAGTAGACTGTCAGTCATTTGCATCTCCTGCCCAATCTGCATCAACAAATCCATTCAAAAAGAAATCATTACTCCTTTGGTAATTCAGTCCATAATCCAGTGTCCCTTTCACATATTGTAAAATTCTCTTAGCTGTATCAAGATGAGGAGTTCATGGCTTCTCCATAAACTGAGCAATCACTCCAGCAGAATAAGCAAGCTCAGGTATAGTAATTGTAAGATAAATCAGACTTCCTACAAGTTGTCTGAACTTCTTTGCATCTTTTAGCAGCATTCCTTGATCCTTATTTAGCTTAAGATTTTGCTCCATTGGAGTAGATATTATTTTTGACTCCATGCCAAAAAGAGCTAACAAACTTTCAGCATACCGTTTTTGTGACACAAAATAACCATCAGCCATTTTGTAGACCTCCAAACCCAAAAAAATCCAATTTCACCCAGATTTTTCATCTCAAAACGAACCTATAAGGCAACACATAAGTTTGAAATTCCAGCACCATCATTGCCAGTAATTATCATGTCATCAACGTATAACAAAACAATAGTGTGCATACCTGATTCTAACTTGACAAACATGTTAGAATCTGACTTAGAAGCTTTAAAGCTACAAAATGTAAGATATTGAGCAATCTTACCATACCATGCGTGCAGAGCTTGTTTCAAGCCATATAACGCTTTCTTGAGTCGACAAACATGATGAGGAGAATCCTTAGAAACAAAACCTTGGGGTTGTTCCATGAACACATCACGATCTAGCTAACCATATAGGAAAGCATTCTTCACATCGAGCTGCCATAACTTCCAGCCCTTATGTGCTGCCAATGAGATGATTGTTCTTACAGTTATCATTTTAGCAACTGGACTGAAAGTCTCTTCATAATCCAGTCCATATTGTTGTGAGAAACCACGAGCAACTAAGCAAGCTTTGAATCTGTCCACCGAACCATCTGACTTCTTTTTCAACTTATAAACCCACTTGCATGTCACCGGTTGAATATTGTTTGGTTTTGGCACAAGCTCCCAAGTGTTATTCTTCAATAAGGCATCAAATTCCTCTTGCATAGCTGCCTCCCACTCTCCAATCCCCTTTGCATCATCATAACAAGAGGGTTCCCTACTATCCACTTCACCAAGGAAGAAACAATTGCTCACTGAGGTCTGATTGGTCTGAACATGATAGTCTGTCAAATAATCAGGTTGTTTTTCCACAATGCTTTCAAACTCTAAGAACTTTGAGAATGCTTCACTTTTCTCTTTTAGGAAGTACACCCAAGAGTATCTTGAGAAATCATCGACAACCACCATCATATAGTGAAATCCAGTGTAACTTGGTGTTTTAGTTGGCCCCATCAGATCGGCATGAACTAATTCAAAAGGTTCTTTCTTATGGTTTTGAGATGTCTTGAAAGGAAGTATATGTGATTTACCAAATTGATAGCCTTGACAAACCACGCTATTCTGGATATTCTTTTAAGGCTGGAACACCATCAAGAAGCTTCTTTGAGGAGATCTGCTGCAGCATTTGATAGCCTCCATGGCCCAATCGTGCTTGCCAAATTGATGCACTATCATTTTGGCTTGCTTGTCCTCATAAGCTTCTACCGCAGACTTGACATATAAAGAATCTTTCTTCTCCCCAATAAGAAGAAAATCAGTAGCTATATTCTTCACATTACCTAGAACCTTCACATCGTTTGGGCCAAATAAGACATACTTGCCGGATGTTGTAATTTGTGAAACAGAGACTAGATTTTTCTTTAGTCCTGGTACATGATAAACATTGTCAAGAACAACATTACCTTCCTTTACAATCCCTTCTTTTGCTACTGGATGTACCGAATTATCAGCAGTCACAATCGTTCGATCTCCATTATGCTGATGCAACTCCGAAAATAGCGAGTCATTTCCACACACATGATGCGAGCAAGAATCCATGATCCAGCCCTTGTCATAATCAATAGATTTTGGATGCGCACCAACATTACTCTCCTCTAGTGAGAAGCAATGCTCCCACTTTGGTTGATCAACTTCATGTTCTAACACAGTATTTGCATCATCATCGATAAGTTTTACACAACAATTTCTCTTCATATGACCTGGCTTTCCACACCTGAAACAGTTGCCAAAAAAACTTCCTTTGATTTGAGCTATTTGTTTGATCCTTCTCATCAGTAGAAACCTTTGAATTTGATTTCTACTTTGAGAAGAGAACATCATCTGCTTCAGAAATTGCTTTCCTTGACATTTGATTTGCTAACGCCTCTTGATTTGACAACAAATTCTCCAAAACTTCAACAGATGGTTCAGTTGCCCACCCTTGTATTGAAGTAACAAACGGTGTGTATTCTTTCCTCAGACCACGAATGAGATAGCACCTCAAACATCCCTTGCTTACAGGTTCGTCAACATCTAGTTCTGAAATTTCAGCACAAATATTTTTCACTTTCAAAAAATATTCAGAAATAGACATACTCCCTTGTGCAACATCGCAAGCTCATTTTCCAGGAATTATAATCTTGCTGTATTCTTTTTGGTAAACAATTTTTCCAGAGTTTCCCAAGGCTCTCTTGGTGAATTTACATCTCGAACATGATCAATATAATCTTTACTGATTGATGTTCTAAGAGCAAATAAAGCTTTTCCACACTTGATCCTCCATTTCTGTCGTAACTTGGCATTCTCTAGGACATCTGCTGGAATTTCAGAATCAGTACTAGTAACATGATCAAACAAGTCTTGTCCTTCAAGAAAAGCTTCCATACACATTCGCCAATACTTGTAATTTGTGCCTACAAGTTTCTCTACACCATAAGGAGTAGAGTTACTTCCACCGTTGCTGGATTCCATCTCAATCAAGAGCAATAGAAACAGATGATGAACACTTCTTCAACAAATAACAGGAGCAACAGAAAAAATTAGCACCTCCAGCCAAGCTCTGATACCATGAAATAAAAAGAATTTACAGAAGAAATTTTAAACTGTAAGAAGTTTTATTGATTTTCTTTTTTTTTGTACCACAAACTAAACATAGAGACTACATATATATAGGAAGGAAACATAACAAACTTCTAAACTTACTACGGTCACTAGCCAGTAGCCACTAAATTAGCTAATAACTCCCATAAAAAACTCTTAGTGCAGTACATCACTAACAACTTTATTTTGACTGAATCAACTAACAGAAAAGAAATACCAAAAAAGAAATACAAGTAAGGTGCACTAATTTTTGACAGACATCAGTATCATTTTCAAAATCATACTCATTGAGATGCTTTATTGATGAAATTAATTTGTAGGGCTAACCAAGGACTCTTTGAAGTTTTAGCCATGTACAAACTGGGACCAAGCCATGCATATAGTAATGGTTTTTGGCTGGTTTCAAATCCTAGTTTCGAGAGTTTTGTCTCCTAAAGAAGGCATCAAATGGTTGGAAAAAAGTAGAGGACCTGGAGGTAAAATAGAGAGAATAATTTCCTGCCAAACTAAGGCTAGGAAATCAAGTTCTATGTTTTACTTTTTGAGATGCAATATGGCCGATGAGTTTACATTTTACATTCAAAACCTGTTTTGGAGGTAATGATATGATGGAAAATCAGGAACTAGTGGAGTTTCTCAAATGGTACTAATATATTCTGAAATTTCTGAAAATAAAAATAAATAAATAAAAGAATGGAGTGAACAAGATTCAAGATATAAGCCCTTCTTTTGATTTCTGGGTTACATGAATTTCATGGCCTTTCCTAACACTGAAGTGCGAACCATTTAATCTGTTCTTTATTACCCAAGTCGTGAAATTCATGCTTTTTTCTCACTTTCCCCTCTACTTTGGAGCATATCGGTTTTTAACTGGTACATCTATAAAGTCTCTAAGTATTACATGTAATTCTCGATGGTTCTCTTTTAATTTGTTTCTTGTCCTTGCTATTTCATATGCATTGCACTTATGACATGGTGCGAAGCGGTTTATAAACAGTAGATTTTCACAATGGAAGCAACTCTTTGTTTACAACTTATAATAGAATTATTTTTGAACTTTGTGCAATATTTTTTCCATTCCTTCAATGACAGCTACTGTTCAAATTTGATGACCATGTCATTTGCTAAGTTTGATGTATAATTACATCTGAGAAACTTGTTGAATAGTGGAATAATGGTGTCGAGGTTAGTAGCTCTAGGCTACACTGCTAAGGTCTGGCATTTTTAAGTGGGGATGTTTAAATTGGTCTTAATTTGTCAAATTGGAGATTTATATATGAATTTGTGCAGATGTGCATGGGTATATCTGTGTCAGAGAAGTCTTCTGACTATTTTCTTCTTTTGAGTTGATGTTTCAAGTTTCATTTTGATTTGAATGCAAGTTCTTTTGACTCGTAATTCTTAATGTGCTGAAATAATTGTATTTACCTGAAATGTTTAATTTTTCTTTGAACAGGATCAAATGCAGAAAGGAAGGAGGAATCCGGTTTACTGTCTCAGGATCGGGTATCTTCATTTCAGTGTTGATCAGCAATGTAGCAGGCGCTGGTGATGTAGCAACAGTGAAGATTAAAGGTTCAAGGACAGGTTGGCTTCCAATGGGTAGGAATTGGGGCCAGAATTGGCATATAAATGCTGATTTAAAGAATCAACCTCTCTCATTTGAGGTCACTAGTAGTGATGGCATGACAATTACCTCTTACAATGTCGCTCCCAAGGATTGGGACTTCGGGCAGACTTTTGAAGGCAAACAATTTGAAACTTAGTGAAGACATTATATATAGACTAGACGATTCTTAATTGTTTTGTTTTCCTGGTCGGGGTACGAGTGTATGGAGTGGTGGTCGGAAAATTTTAGATTTGAGATTGCAAAAAAAATAAAAGAAAATGTAGAATACTACAATGTTGCAAGGTAAAACCAAACATGTCAAATGATCAAATCCGTTGTTTACTATATAGAAGAACATGATGTTCAAGTACTAGCTCCAATCTCACAAAGCTCAAAACTAGCTCACTTCTATGAAGAGTACTTTTTGGCAAAAAGTCTCAACGTTAAACAGACTCTAACGCTGTCAGAAAAGGAACAACAAATAATAATCGACTTCCCCAGATTTTCAAGCTCTGGTTTTCTGATGCAACCTCACGCAATATCCATTCACCCATTCAACCTTATGATCACATCATCTGATTAATACTTTTCACATAGGCATCTTGCAACAGACAATCTTGCCACTACTACTTCTGCAGAAACACTGTCTAACAAGATTTGTTAATTAAAATAGATAAGGACTTGAGAATTCGCTTATCCAACAAATGTTTCATCCAGGAGGCCAAAACTTTGTTACAGGAAACTACTGACTTGAGAGGATCAAAGATGCATCAAAATAGTCCAATAGTACATGATTTTGAGTATTAGCAAGCAAATTCTAAACAATAATTCATAAAGAATGGGAGATATTTGTACATGTTCCAGAAAATATACTTGGATTGGAAAACCATAGATTATCTTCAATTTTGCAGGAAGAGCATTCAGTCATCCCCATACTCACATGCATGTTCAAGCAAGTAGCTAAATACATGCTACATTTGTAAAGGCAACTTTGTGCAGCTTCTGAATAAAGATAGCAGCAAGCATAGTGAAGAGAATCATTAAAGAAACTGAAAATCTGTAACGCAAACCCACTGAAAACCTTCTACTCAATTGAAAAACCAATGGATTTACTACATGGAAAATGGCAAGGATTTCTAGCCTTTTGCATTCATCTTATCTCCAATAATACTTTTTCTATACTGGCTTAGGGCAAATGCCAGCAAAAGCAGTTTGAAATAGTTGAAGAAGATCTACCTTGAAAAACACCTTTAATCATTTCTAACAAACATATTCAAGACACTATTTTTATCAACAACAACTATGATAACAACAGAAAGCAGAATCTTAGTGCTATCCTTATTACAAAGCTTCCTTATTTGCAATCATGAGAGTTTTTCCTGTGTCAAAAACAAGAAACTAACATATAATAATGCAATGACCAAAATATGTGCATAACTGCATATATATTATAGCTGAAAAACAATCCCAAGATACTTGGCCATCTAGTAAAATCATCAGTGGACAACCTATGCCATAGAGTTTTAACGATCAAGCCACATAGAATATCCCCTAAGCAGAAATTTTAAGGCATGGATTGTTAATTTAGTAAAATAACAAACAAAAGACAGGTCAATAAACAAGATAACATGCATTGGTTACATACTTTGTCTCCCAATAACATAATCAACTGAAAATCTTTGAACTAACGCCAAATTTAAATGCACTCCATGTATTTTATATGAACTATTTAGCAATTGAGTTAGCAAAATGGTTGAAGTTGGCCCCTATGCTGAAACAGTTCAGGATTGGTGCATTCATAAACAATTATAGAAAGATTCAGTGTCAAAAGGGCTGGCAAGTAATGCCCATAATTGTCTCAATCATATTTTGTAGCTGGAATTGGAGAAGACAATTGAATAAATCAGTATGCCTAATAATGAAACTATTTATTATTAATTTTTTTAACATTTGACAGTGTGGGAATGTATCCTTGCAGACAGAAAGTAACTAATTTCTCCTCGATCCAATTGTGAAAAGTATATTAACTTTGCACTAGAAAAGCAACATAATACCATTTATGAATCAGTAGAAAGATCATCTTCAAAACACAATTAAATAAATGCTAGATAGCATAATAGTTAAAAAGCCACATTTACAAACAGTTTTAAAATTGTGCACAAAATCTTCAAAATTAATTCTAAGAGAGAAAACCATAAATCAAAGAGTGTCACAAACATAGTTTTAAAATTGTGCACAAAATCTTCAAAATTAATTCTAAGAGAGAAAACCATAAATCAAAGAGTGTCAACAAACAGAATATCAGTGGACACTTAGACTGCAAAAAAAGAATCTATTTATTATAGGTATAAATATTTCTTATTGATTTTTACCATTTGATACAAGTGTTGTGAGTATTCCAATATTCATTCATATGAAAAGAAACTAGAAAAAAATGAATTTCAATATGTAAATACTGATACAAAATTTTTTACCTCTGAGTTAATCTAGAGGCAAAAGGGAAAAACCTGGAAAAAAAAAATCAAAGTTGCAACATAAGAAAATTTAGCCTCTAGTGTGAGTCAAAAGCTCTAAACTGTTGGATAAAACTTTCTTGTCTTCCAAATGTAAGTGTGCAATTCAATATAAATCCAAAACTACGTGGCTCCAAGCTTTTGGTGAGATTCAATAAGCAATGCATTTAGTAAAATATGAACAGAAGCTTCATAAACAGCTCCATCATAATGCATTCCATCAGAAGTACACCAAGGCCCACAATTCCAACTCATTGATTGTATGTCCAACAATAAAAGTGGGCCACCATATTTCCGCAAGAGTCTACTATTTTGCAATGCTCTGTCATAAGCATGCCACATTTCATCATTCATCTTCTCCCTCTTTTCCTCCGTGTTCAGCATTCCATTAATCAACGTAGGCATGCCAAGCCAAAACAAATGAGGTGATCTCACAGATACAAAACCTGTAACAGGCCCATCTGTGCCCAATTCTGGTGAAAATGGTAATGAAGACACCACAGAACTCCTCAACAATTCCAAATCCGCACCATATTCGGACTCATTATTGACATGAAGCATATGCCATAGTCCTGCTCCCATTACCAAAACATCAGGGTAACTTCTATTTTGCTTAAGACCCACCATCAAATCCGATAAATTAACCACATAAGGGGCCCAAATAAAATCCAATTTCATACCAATTTCTTCAATAACAATCTCATAATCACTATGCCTTTTAAACAAATCTCCCTTAATGGATTCCATTCGTTTTGAATCTAAAATTAAATTTAACAAAGATTGAACAATTAACCTTGCTTGTGAATCCCCGGCCACAACAAACCAAGACCCATTAAGCAAATCTGAAGTATCAGACCTATCAAGTCTCTGAAACTCACAACCCTTGACTTTCCCTGTATTGGCCCAATCCCAAATCTTATCATAACTCATTGAATCATTCTTACTATCACTATTACTATATTGAACAAGGCTATGGCCATGGCTATTGCTATCAGTATGGGTAGGTTTGACATCCCAGACAACTTCATTAACCAAATTAATACAAGAATCCTCACGACTATCAAATACAACAACAGATTGAACAGAGGTAACAAAATCAGCAATAGAAGGAAAATATGGAGTTAAATGAACGCCTACCGCAAGAGTGATAAAAAGGGCACCACTAAAGAAGAGCATCTTGTTACGGCTCAAATGCCAACCAGCCATTCCCATGGGTACAAAAAGCACAATACAAGCTGCCAATACACCCAATTGAACACCTCCCAACATTATATTTTTCTCCTTCTTGTAAAGATCCCAGAAAAAGAAAACTGCAATCTCACATCATGGCAAGATCTTGAAGAAGAAATAAATTTTTTTTCGGGGTTAGTGATTGAATTGAATATAATAGAAGTTGGGGTTAAAGGGTCAAGAAATGAAGGGTTGGTTTGGTGAAGAGATTATGAATGAAGGGACTATTATTTGGTACGGGATTGATGGAAATGGAACAACAAACAAACAAAATCCCTCAATCAATTTGTTTCTCTTTCGCTCTTTCTGGGTATTTTAATTTTGACGTTTTTCAATGAGGGTTTGGATTTGTTTTTTATTTTGATGATTTATTTATTGATTTTTTTATCATCCGAAGGCGAAGTGATATTTTTCTGGTTTTAATCATGATCAGATCGAGTTGTAGCTCTGCATTTATCACCGTCCACTTCACAAGTGCGGGCAGTTCGGAAGGGAAGAGCAAATTACAGGGTAGCATAGGAAAAGAAATTAATTTGATTAATTAATTATTTAAAAGATAATAATAAATTATTTAATTTTTAAAATTTAACCTAAATTATTCTGTTTTTGTATGATGGGAAATATGTTAAAACATCTTCGAGCTTGGATAGATTATAATTTAATTTTTAAATTTTGATATGAATAATAATTTGATTCTTATATTTTTTTTAAAATATATAAAAATTAATTATAATTTTATTTTTTATAAAATCTAATATATTAAATTTTTTAACTATTTAAAAATATATTCTCTACCTGATAAATATTATAATATATTATTAGACTTTTTCGTTTAATTTTATCATTAATCAATCCTTAGTCAATCCTATAATGATAGTAAAAAGATAAAAATATCTTTATTTTTTATTTTTAATTAATTATATTCTATTTTTGTTTTATTTTTTTTAAATTAAAAAATTTATTTTCATATTTTTAATAAATTTTAAAATAAAAAATAAACAAAAATATTTTTTAAAAAATATTTTTTACTTTAAAAAATAATTTAAAAAGAAATTAAATTATTTTTTCTTAAATTTTTTTAATACAAATAAAAAATATATGATAAATTTAAAAATAAAAAGTAAAAAATATTTTTTAAAAAATATTTTTATTTTTAAATTTATCAAAAATATAAAAATATATTTTTTAATCCTAAAAAAAAATTTAAAATAAAAATAAAATATAATTAATTAAAATTAAAAGTAAAGCTATTTTTATATTTTAATTACTCTTATAAGATTAAGTAGCAATTAACTAATGATAAAATTGTATGAAAGAATTTAGTAATATATTATGATATTTATTAAGAAAAAATTAATATATTTTTAAAAATTCAAAATAAATTTAGTGTATTGAATCATTGTATAAGAGATAAATTATAATTAACTCAATATTTAATAATATCCTTTAATTTTTATTTCATTATATAATTTAATCCTTTTATTAATTTTTCTATATTTTACGTTAAATTTTAATTGAAACGTCTAAAATGCCCTCCACAACCGTCAATGAAGACTTCTTCATCCCTTCCTCAACTATAAAAAAATTACAAACAATAATGTTTAACGAATTACAATAAATTAATTTATAATTATCAAAACAAACCCATATAAAATATCAATTAAATCTGAAAAATACAAAAAAAAAAAAAAAATAACAATGATTTTGGTGAAACAATAATCTTGATTCTCCATCGGAGTTCCACCGCCGACTGTCTCGCACCGTCGCAGTTTTTGAGCTTTCCTTCATATGGCTTCAATGGAATCACGAGCCTTCTTTTCTAGGTTATGCTCAAACTCTAGAATTCCAACAATCCAAACTCCGAAAAATCGATTATTTTTAACGTTTTATCATTTTTCGTCTTCTTCTTCTTCTTCTTCTAACTCCTCTGTTTAGTCCCATAATTACATCTTCTTCAAAATCCGCTAGTCAATTTCTTCCAAGACTAAAATCATCAGAGAAATTAAGGACTGCCAGTTTTGATCATAAAGATTACAAGCCACCTTGATTGTTACAAGCCAATTTCTTGTTCAATCCATGTCAATGACATTGAATGGAGCAAAAATCAAAGGTTGCCCAAATGGGTAAAGCAGAGGAGTAAGTAATCTACCTATCGCCTTCCCCTTCTTTTCCTTCCCCTTAATCCCCCACCGCCATAGATTTCCTCTCATTCATAGACATGACAAAGCTCTGCCAATCAGAAAGTTGCGCCCTCTCCTTCTGCTCTTCTTCTTCCTTCGATCCCCACCGCATAGACGACATCATGACACCTGCCATAGACCTCTCAATTTTCATTGAGAGCGCCGACTCCCACCAGCAAACATACTCCCGATTCCTCCCACCATTATTACCACCACCAACACCATCCCTCTACTGACACTGACAACCTCGAAAACCACTCCATTATTAGTTTCCCCGAGCATTCCTTTCTATCCATCCGGAATTCCAGCAATTGGATTTAGTTGATCTTGATAGCTTTAGCCATCCATATCATGCAATCAATTTCAATTCTTATCCATATCACTGGAAACAATAGTAGAAGCGCCAGTAATAAATGGAAACATTCAAAATTGGGGAAATGAAGAGGAAAAGAGGAAGAAAACCGAAAGTAAAAGTGTTTGAGTGGGGATGGGAGATCAATTGCGTACCAGAATGCTAGAGAAGGATAAGGGTATTTTTGGGTTATCATAAATTATTATTTTATAAAATATTATATTCAACATTTTTTTATGCAAAAATTTAAAAAATTAGAGCGAATAACTCTCGGATCAAAATATAAAAATGTAATAATAAATTTCTCAAAATATAAAGATAATATTATTATTTAAAATAAAATTTAAAATTTAAATTATAATTTAATATTTCAGTTAAAAATTTATAAACTAAATATATTAAAATTTTTATAAATTAATATTTTTTAAACTTAAGAATTTATTAATTAAAAGATATATTAATTAATAAAAAATTAAATTAATATATTAATTTAAATTAAAATTATAAAAAATTATTATATAATAAAAATTATTAATTTATTAAATATTAATTTATAAAATTTTTATTGCACTTAAATATACCTAACAATATAAAACTCTGCATATCTAATTGATAGGAATTTTTTAGCAAGTAGGAGGCTTTAAGACCACCGATTAGCTAGGACAAGGGAGACTAAGGTGCTGGGCCTGGACTCTTGGTAGATGTTAAATTGATCAAGTTTGAAGAATGAAGTCTAGGGCAGTTGAATGCATGAGAGAGATAGTGGATTTTCATGGGTGCAAGCTGAACTAAATTGAGGGTACTGGACCTTTGTTTTTGGAAGGTATGGAGTTGGGCTTCGTTATTAGTGCTGAGCCTTCAGCCTGCAGGACCAATATATGAAAACATAAACATTTGAAATACACTAAGCCTATGACATGGCATGAACCCTTCAATACTTAAATTCATATGACGTTATTAAAGACTCGAAGAAAAAAAAAAGTTTAGAAAGATAATATTACTCATTATTGTCAAAATCGAATCGAATAAAATCAAAATAAAAAAATTAAGAACCGAATTAAATATTGATTTGATTAACTTCACATAACTCATCTCTAAAAATTACTTAAAAAATTTATGAACCGGCCCATTAATTGGTGAACTCATCGAACTAGACTGGTCTTTCTGATTCGAATGGATTAACTTTTAATTTTTTATTTATTTTTTAATTTTTAATTATTTTTTTATAAAAACGACATTATTTTTATCAAGTAAAAATAAAGCAATTTTGAGTTAAAAAAATTAAGTGAATTGACATCATAAAAAATATAATTTTTATATAAATTCTTAATTTAACCATAATTGCATTATATATATTTTTATCATATATATAATAAATGTCAAATTATATATATATATTAGTTTTTTTTTTCAATTTAACTGATTTAATTTCGATCAAATTTCTAACTCTCTAATTTTCTATTTTTAATGATTATTTAACCGATCTTATTTTAAAAATATTAATATTACTCTTTTCCTAGATGTTGTTGGAGAGTTTAGCAATGATTCTTATTAGATAGACCTTTTTTAATAAAAAAAAATAAAAAAAAAATTATTTTGATATAATTTCAATAATTTTAAATTTAATAAAATTCTAAAGTGGAATCATACAAATTACATAATAAAAAAATTAAACATAACTGAAATGAGAGAGAATTTATTGAAAAAACTTGAAGGTGAATAATACCATTCATATGAACCATACCAATTATATGAAATATTTTCAAGCATCTAACATATAAATTTAAGTTTTTAAACAAGTCAATGCCTTTCCTATTTGAAAGCAAAAGTTTGCATTTATATGAGTTTACTTTGAGTAAAAAGTTAATATATTTAAATCATGATTAAAATAAAAGCCAAACTAATATAAAAAAAAGACTTCATAATTAATTTGCAAGGACATTTTAGTAACTCACCTTCATATTTGGCAACTAAGTGGAGTAGGATTATTTAAAATAATTTTATAATTTAAAATTGAAAAATTATTTTTATTATTTAAAAATTAATTTTTTATTCTATTAAACTGCAAAATAGTTTTGAATTTCTCACTTTATCGGATACACAACAGTGGCAGAATCAAAACCCTCAAGTGAGGGGATACAAATCTATATTATATTTTTTAATATAAAAAATTAAAAAATATAAAAACCATAATATCCTAATTGGACATTAGTTCAGAGACCAAATTGAGTTTTTATTCATTTCATATCTCACAAATGTAATAACCATAAAATCCTAGAAAAGCAATCCATGGCCCATCCATCATCTTCTTGCCATAATCAGAGACCTGCAAAGTTAAAACATAGACAAACCAAGCACTTTCTCACGTAGAATAGATAGAATTATTTTCCATGAATTGCTCCTAACAAATAAAATAATAATAATAATAATAAAGGAAAGCAAATATGAGAAGAAAAAAGATTTTACTAGTTAATTGATTCTATGATGCACATACAAGATCAAACACATGAATTTGAACAAGATTATAAGAAAAATATGGCAAGAAAAAATTGCTACTTTTAACAAATCAGCAATTATTTTAGGAATACAATTGACAACATGCTATTGGTCCCAATACCACTCCAACTCCAACCCCATCCAATATGGCAAAAAAATAAAAAAAATAAAAAATAAAAAATAAAATTTCTAACGGCAAAATTGCAGGATCAATTGCCACATCAGAGCATTCTTCCATTTGAGGAGGTGAAGAACCAATGTGTAATACCCTAAAAAGTTTGATCTTGTATGCATGATCTAATTCTCAATAAGTGATTTAAAAGTATTGAAATGATGAAAAATAATTTTAGAGACACAGTTAGAAAGTAAATAAATTACTTTTTCAGAAATCATCGGTGTCGGAAACACTGCCGAGAAAATAGTAGTCCGGGCAACAGTTGAATTTCTGATTCTGACTAGGGGGTAAAGGATCACATAAATGCATGTGTAATTATGGTAAAAAGAAAGAGGAGAAAAACATTTAGGAATATTGAAAAAGTAACCAATGACAAAATCGTAAATAAATGAAACTTGGAGGGGAATAGTAGAAATTGGTCTATATGAGTTTCAAAATGGTTCTGAAGCTATTTTTATAAATAAGTATAAATACAAATAAGTTTTTGAATCCCCACTTTGAAATTTAATTTTTAACAGAATTATCAGAATAAATTATAGAAAAAGTTGAGATCAAAGTATGAATACATGATAGTTTAAGGACCAAAAAGTAATTTACCATTTTTGCTTAATATTTAAGAATGCCTTAGGAAAATTTTAGCTATCTTCTTCTTCTTCACCAAAGTGGCTGAACCACTTCTCCTCTCTTCCTCCATTTCTTCTTCATCTTCTAACCAAAAATTCTTAAAGAAACTAGAAATCAAGCTTGGTTCTTCCATTTCCAACCCATTTCTTCCTTGAAATCACAAAGGAAACTAAGGATAGATTGAAGGGAACTTTTGGTGGAGAGCTCCATTTGAGATAACCAATTAGTTTGTTTGATTTCATGATTGTTTTAGATGATTTAGATGTTGAATTAGATGGGTATGGTGTTAGATTACATCAATTGATGCATTTGTTGGATTTTTCCTAATTTCCAAACCCTAATGGAAGTTGTATGATTTGGCTTGATGAATTAGTATTAGTTTATGTTGTTTAAGCTTAGAATATGTTAATTGGAGACTAATGGATGAATAATTTGTGGTTTAATTGTTGTAGAAAATCAAGTTGCACATAGTTGTCATAGTTGCCTCCTTTGAAGCTATTGGTGGGAAATCAATTTTCCTAAACAATTTGGAGTGTTAAATGAGTTTAATATGCATCATTTATCATATTTCAAGCATTGAAATTTGATTTGGAAACCAAATGTGAAATCATGTTTTTGGCCAAACCACTATCCACTATTCATTCTTTGATTTTGTTTGATTTTTTCTTTGTATTTCTTAGCCAATTTGATTCTTTAAATGTTATTTATTATTGTATAATTGTTGCCTATTGTGATACCTTGATTGTGGCTTTGTTGTTGATTGAATGGGCAATGCCAACTTTGCACCAAAACCTAACCTAATGGCTTGCCATATTATGCTCACCATGTGTTTGATGAAATGCCTAGTTGTTTTGTCAATGGCCTATCATTCTTTCATCCATAGGCCTATCAATTTGAATGTTATTGTTGCGAGTGACATTGACATACCAATTATGCCTACCATTTGTTAATGTATTACCAATCTTTATTCCATACCTTTGTTGTTTACCAAACCATTTACCATTGCATAACTATTGCTTATTGTTATTCCTTTTATCCAATTGCTACTTGAAATGATTGATATTGAGATAATTGCTATTGGTGATATCATTGTTGCATAATGGTATCTAATGATATATTTCACTCTTGTATTGACCATAATATGGCTTGATAGAGCTGCCGCTCCGACAGGGTAGTGGGTACATACTGTCGGCAGTATGAACATTATTTACTAATGCCCTAGCTGGGAAGGGTTCTGGTCCTAGCCATAAGACCTGATCAGTCTTATGCTTACTGATACTGATATGAGATAACTGTATGTTTACATATAGTCCCTACTGTTCTGGCCCTTTATCTGTCTTTTCATATTATACCAAACCTTTGATATGACTATTGACCATTATGTCATTACCTGTTATTGATTCTGTAATCTGATAACATTGATATATTGACATCATTGTTTCATCTGTTATCAACTGTTATTTATCCAAATTACATTCATTGGCGATGCATATTAGATTTACTGAGTATCTTATATACTCACCCCTTTCCTTGTTTACCCATTTCATGTGCTGAGTAGATAGCAGAATCCCGATTTCAAACTCTCTGTGGATTCCTGCAGTATTTTGTTATCGATGTAAATATTCTGAATACTGTATTTTGATGTTCATAATCTAACTGCTCCATGGGGTATGTATGGGTTAGTTAGGATATGAACATATTGTATGATATTATATGATATTTGAGTATTGATATGTTATATGATGATGGATGTTACAGCCAACAACATAATTACAGACAGTTTACAGAATTGTAGAATGAATAGTAACTAAGTAAATTGATTAATTATTTGATGGTTATAAATATTGTATGTGATACTGGGTTCTACGGGTGCCGGTCGCCATTGGCATCTCCTGCATCCTAGGACCGTCGCGATCCAAAAATGGGTCATGACAGAGGTAGTATTAGAGCATTAGGTTACAGACATCAGAGTTCTAGGTTACAAATGAATAGTACCTGAATTACAGAGGAATAATGACTAAGTATAAAATGGGTAGAATTAAGTAAACCATAGAGTATAGGAATTCCTGTGTCGTCTTTTGCTTGATTCGTCTGATATGTGTTAGTATTCTGCATTTTTATGATATACTGAGTACATTTCCTATTTTTATAATAGATTTTAGAGATGTCCGATGATAAGGACAGAGATACCAGGGAGGCAGAGGTAGCCTCCAATGAGTCGCTAGTCAGAGAGTATTCAGTTTCAAAGGGTCCGTCTAGATTTCGATGGACTATAGAAGATACAGAGAGGGGCGATGATCCCTGAAGAGTTGAGATGATGAGGGGGATGATGGAGTTACGTAGGGAATTGGCAGATTTGAGGCGGGAAAGTCAGAATGTGCCGCCACCACCAGTTCTAGCAGCAGTGCCCCCACCTATTGCACCAGAGGCAGTGCCAGTTGCACCGGCTCCTATACAACCAGTTGGGGTTCCTGAGGAGCCTATTGTACAAGGAGGCCGCAGAGTTATTGAGAAGGGTGGAGTGTCCATGTTTAGCTTTCTGAAGCTAAACTTACCAGAGTTCAGGGGCGACAGAGGTAGTGATCCAGTGGATTTTCTGGAGGAGGTTGATAAGGTAGTTAGGAGACTACTTTGTTTTGACATTAGAGTTGTGGAGTTAGTTGGCCTATTGCTGAAGGGGAAAGCTTGGACCTGGTTTTCCTGTAGGATGAAGCCTAGACTGTATGGCGAGTATCCTCTTACATGGGCTGAGTTTCGTCAGGGTTTGATTGATGAGTTTATTACAGAGGGAGTGAAGACCCAGAATCTGATTCAGTTTGACCAGTTAGAGCAGGGAGATAGATCTGTGGAAGAGTATGCAGAGGAGTTCATCAGGCTGAGTAGGTATGCTACTCATATTGTTCCTATTGAGGCGGATATGATCAGTAAGTTCAGGAGAGGATTACATGCTTCGCTTCATATTGCTTTATTAGCTACGGAATTCACATCTCTTACTATTGTTATCGATAAAGCTACCCAAATGGAAGAGAAATATAAGACAAAGAGGGCTAAGAGAGATCATAAGAGAAAAGAAGGACCAGGAGCTCAGAGTAGGAGGGGGGAGAGCAGCTCCCAGCCTAGACAGGTAGAGCCAGTGCCTCGATTTGATTAGTGACCTTCATCGGGTAGTCAGAGGAGGAGGGTTCAGAGTAGGGGACCACTAGTAGTACAGTCAGCACCTGCATATTCATAGGGTTCCTCTAGACCAGCTGCACAGATGCTCAGTGTGTCTATCTATAGATTCTATGGTAGAAGGCACAGAGGGGAGTGCTGGCGTTAGACTAGTGCCTATCTGAGATATGGGCAGCATGGTCACTATGTTAGCAGATGTCCTATGTGGGGTGAGCAGCAGCCATTTGCTTCAGTTTCTCAGCCTATAGTGCAGATGAGTCAGAATTTAGTCAGAGAGGCTTTCGGCAGAGGCAGAGGCAGAGGAGGACAAACTCCTAGCAGTAGTCAAGCCTCAGCAGGCAGAGGTCAGGGGCGTGTCTTTGCAATTAATACTCAGGAGGCACAGAGATTAGAAAATATGGTTACAGGTACTATTCTTATTCAGAATGAGATTGCTGATGCCTTATTTGATTCTGGTGCTACACATTCCTTTGTTTCACCTCAATTTGCATCTAAATTGAATAAGGAAAGGAAATTGTTAGATGTGCCTTTAGTGATAGCTACACCGATGGGTGGAAGTATAGATGTGGATTACTACTATCCTGATTATGTGATTGAAATTGATGACAACAACATATTGCTTGGTGATTTGATAGAATTGCCTATGTTAGAGCTAGATATGATTTTGGGAATGGATTGGCTCACGACACACTATGCAGTTATTGATTGTTATTAGAAGAAAGTTAGATTCCAGCCTGAGGGGCAACCAGAGTTTGAGTTTCTGGGTGATAGACGAGAGTTCAGAGTTAATCTTATTTCTGCTATCCAGGCTAGGAGGATGATAGGGAAAGGTTGTTTAGCTTATCTGGCTCATGTGATAGATGTGTAGAAGTCTTCTGTAGAGCTTGATCAGATACTTGTAGTTCAGGAATTTCCTGATATATTTCTTGAAGAGTTGCCAGGATTGCCCCCAGATAGGGAGATCGAGTTTGAGATTAAGGTGTATTCAGGTACCGATCCTATATCCATTCCTCCATATAGAATGGTACCAACTGAACTGAAAGAATTGAAGGTGCAATTGCAGGAGTTATTGGATAGAGGATTCATTAGACCGAGTAGTTCTCCTTAGGATGCTCCAGTGTTGTTTGTAAAGAAGAAGGATGACTCCATGAGAATGTGCATTGATTATAGACAGCTGAACAATGTGACAGTAAAGAACAAGTATCTGTTACCTCGGATAGATGACATGTTTGATCAATTGCAAGGTGCCAGTCATTTCTCAAAGATTGATATGAGGTCTAGGAATCACCAGTTGAAGATTAAGAAGGGTGATGTATCTAAGAATTCTTTCAGAATCCGATATGGGTATTATGAGTTCTTGGTGTTGCCATTTGGATTGACTAATGCACCAACTGCATTTATGGATTTGATGAACAGGGTGTTCAGGCCATTCTTAGATAAGTTTGTCATAGTATTCATTGATGAAATTCTTATCTATTCTAGGATTGAGGAGGAGTATGCAAAGCATCTGAGGATTGTATTGCAAACACTTCGAGAACATCAGTTGTATGATAAGCTATCTAAATATCAGTTCTAGCTAACCGAAGTGTGTTTTCTTAGGCATGTGATTTGCAAAGATGGTATTAAGGTAGATCCTCAGAAGATTGAAGCAGTTGCTAATTGGCCTCAGCCTACCAGTGTTTCTGAAGTCCGTAGTTTTCTGGGTATGGCAGGGTATTACAGGCGGTTTATGAAGGATTTATCCAGAATTGTAGCTTTGTTGACTAAGCTGACTCGGAAACAGGAGCGTTATCTGTGGACTGATGAGTGTGAGAGCAGTTTTTAGACTTTGAAGTCTTGCCTCACAAGTGCTCCGGTGTTAGCATTACCAGCAGAGAGTGAGAAGTTTACTGTATATTGTGATGCTTCCTGAGTTGGTTTGGGATGTGTATTAATGCAGAATTGGAGAGTGATTGCTTATGCTTCTCGTCAATTAAAGAAGCATGAAGCGAACTATCCTACTCATGACTTATAGATGGCAGCTGTGGTATTTGCATTGAAGATTTGGAGGCATTATTTGTATGGATCAAAATGTGAGATATATACTGATCATAAGAGTTTACAATATATATTTCAGCAGAAGGATCTAAACCTCCGGCAGCGTAGATGGGTTGAGTTGCTTAAGGATTATGATTGTGAAATCCTTTATCATCTCGACAAAGCTAATGTGGTAGCTGATGCATTGAGCCGGAAATCTATGGGCAGTTTAGCTCATATCATGGTTGACAGGAGACCCTTGATCCGAGAGATGAGGGAATTAGTTGATTTGGGAATGGAGTTGGATTTGGAATCCTAGGATAGTAAACAGGCTCTGATAGCCCAATTTCGGGTGAAGTTACTGTTGATTGATGATACTAAAGTGGCTCAGGATAGGGATCCATATCTACTAAAGCTTAAGGTAGATGTACATAATGGCAAGATGACAAAGTTTATAGTAAAAAATGATGTATTGAAGTGTGGAAAATGGATATGTGTGTCTGATATTGATGGGCTGCAGGATTGGATTATGAGAGAGACTCATTATCCTTTATACAGTGTACATCCAGGGATTACCAAGATGTACTATGATTTAGGGGATGTGTATTGGTGGTCAGGTATGAAGAGAGATATAGGTCGGTTTGAATCTAAATGCTTAGCATGTCAGCAGGTTAAGTTTGAGCATCAGAAGCCATCGGGTTTGCTTCAAGAGATTGAGTTGCCCGAGTGGAAATGAGAGCAGGTTACCATAGATTTTGTAGTTGGTTTACTGAGGACTACGAGGGATTATGACTCCATATGGGTTATTATAGACCGGTTGACGAAATCTGTTCATTTTTTGGAAGTGAAGACCAGTTATTCAGCAGCTCAATATGCACAGTTATATGTGGATAAGATTATGCGACTCCACGAAGTTCCTTTGATGATCATTTTGGATAGAGGTACACAGTTCACTTCACGGTTTTGGCAGAAATTTCAGGAGGCTATGGGTATTCAGTTACGATTCAGTACTGCTTTCCATCCGCAGAATGATGGACAGTCGGAGAGGACAATCCAGACATTGGAAGATATGCTTCGGTTGTGTGTTCTGGATTTCAAAGATAACTGGGATCAATATCTGCCATTGATTGAATTTTCCTACAATAATAGTTATCACTCTTCTATTGATATGGCTCCATATGAAGCACTATATGGTAGGAAGTGTAGATCTCTAGTGTGCTGGGTGGAATAAGGAGAGAAGCAGTTAGAGGGTCCAGAGTTGATTAAAGAAACCATAGAAAAGGTGCCAATGATTAGAGATCGGATGAAGACTGCTTTCAGTAGGCAGAAGAGCTATACCGATCCGAAGCGAAAGGATGTACATTTTGCAGTTGGTGATCATGTCTTCCTTAATATCTCACCGATGAGAGATATTATGAGATTTGGGAAGAAGGGAAATCTGCCACCAAGGTTTATAGGTCCATTTAAGATTCTCGATAAGATTGGCAATGTGGCCTATAGATTGGTTATTCCACCTAATATGAGCCATGTACATCCGATATTCCACATTTTCATGTCGTGGAGGTATGTATCAGACCCGTCACATGTATTGGAGATGCAGGATGTTGGGCTTAATGAAGACTTGTCGTATGAGGAGCTTCCAGTGGAAATAATTGATCTACAAGTTAGGCAACTGCAGAACAAGGATATTCCTATGGTCAAAGTACTTTAGAGGAACCAGTTGATGGAGGAGTGCACTTGGGAGAGCGAGCATGGGATAAAGGATAGATATCCATTCCTGTTCCATCAATGATGTATGTATTTAATTTAAATTCGAGAACGAATTTATTTAAAGGGGGGTAGAATGTAATACCCTAGAAAGTCTGATCTTGTATGCATGATTTAATTCTCAGTAAGTGGTTTAAAAGTATTGAAATGATGAGAAATAATTTTAGAAACACAGTTAGAAAGCAAATGAATTACTTTTCTGGAAATCGTTGGTATCGGAAACATTACCGAAAAAATAGCAATCCGGACAACAGTTGAATATCTGATTCTGACTAGGGGTAAATGACCACATAAATGCATGTGTAATTATGGTAAAAAGAAAAAGGAGAAAAATATTTAGGAACACTGAAAAAGTAATCAATGACAAAATCATAAATAAATGAAATTTCGAGGGGAATAGTAGAAATTGATATGTCTGAGTTTCAGAATGGCTCTGAAACTATTTTTATAAATAAGTATAAATAAAAATAAGCCTTTTGAATCCCCACTTTGAAATTCAATCCTTAACAGAATTTTAACAGAATTTAAAGAATAAATTACAGAAGAAGTTTGGGTCAAAGTATGAATACATAATAGTTTAAGGACCAAAAGGTAATTTGCCATTTTTGCTTAATATTTAAGAATGCCTTAGGAAAATTTTAGCTATCTTCTTCTTCTTCACTAAAGTGGCCGAACCACTTCTCCTCTCTTCCTCCATTTCTTTTTCATCTTCCAACCAAAATTTCTTAAGAAAACTAGAAATCAAGCTTGGTTCTTCAATTTTCAACCTATTTCTTCCTTGAAATCACAAAGAAAACCAAGGATAGATTAAAGATAAATTTCGGTGGAGAGCTCCATTTGAGGTAACCAATTAGTTTGTTTGATTTTATGATTGTTTTAGATGATTTAGAAGTTGAATTAGATGGGTATGGTGTTAGATTGTATCAATTGATGCATTTGTTAGATTTTCCCTAATTTCCAAACCCTAATGGAAGTTGTATGATTTGGCTTGATGAATTATTGTTAGTTTATGTTGTTTAAGCTTAGAATATGTTAATTGGAGGCTAATGGATAAATAATTATGGTTTATTTATTGTAGAAAATTAAGTTGCACATAATTGCCATATTTGCTTCATTTGAAGCTATTGGTGGGAAATCAATTTTCCTAAACAATTTGGAGTGTTAGGTGAGTTTAATATGCATCATTTATCATGTTCCAAATATTGAAATTTGATTTGGAAACCATATGTGAAATCATGTTTTTGGCGAACCATTATCCACTATTCACTCTTTGATTTTGTTTGATTTTTTCTTTGTATTCCTTAGTCAATTTGATCTTTTAAATGTTATTTATTATTGTATAATTGTTGCCTATTGTGATACCTTGATTATGGCTTTGTTGTTGATTGAATGGGCAATACCAACTTTGCACCAAAACCTAACCTAATGACTTGCCCTATTATGCTCATCATGTGTTTGATGAAATGCCTAGTTATTTTGCCAATGGCCTATCATTCTTTCATCCATAGGCCTACTAATTTGAATGCCATTGTTGCAAGTGACATTTCATCCATAGGCCTACTAATTTGAATGCCATTGTTGCAAGTGACATTAACATACCAATTATGCCCACCATTTGTCAATGAATAATCAATTTTTGTTCCATATCTTTGTTGTTTACCAAACCATTTACCATTGCATAGTTATTGCTTATTGTTATTCCTTTGATCCAATTGCTATTTGAAATTATCGATATTGAGATAATTGTTATTGGTGATATCATTGTTGCATAATGGTATCTAATGATATGTTTCACTCTTGTATTGACCCTAATATGGTTTGACAGAGTTGCTACTTCGACAAGGTAGTGGGTACATACTGTCGGCAATGTGCACCTTGTTTACTGATGCCCTAGCTGGGAAGGGTTCTGGTCCTATCCATAAGACCTGATCAGTTTTATACTTACTGAAACTAATATGAGATGACTGTATGTTTATATATAGTCCCTCCTGTTCTGGCCCTTTATATGTCTTTTCATATTATATCAAACATTTGATATGACTATTGACCATTTTGTCATTACCTGTTATTGATTCTGTAATCTGATAACATTTATATATTGACATCATTGTTTCATCTGTTATCAATTGTTATTTATCCAAACTACATTCATTGGCGATACATATTAGATTCACTGAGTATCTTATATACTCACCAATTTCCTTATTTACCCATTTCAGGTGCCGAGTAGATAACAGAATCCCAATTTTAGACTCTCTGTGAATTCCTGCAGTATTTTGCTATCGATGTAATTATTCTGAATACTGTATTTTGATGTTCATAATCTAGTTGCTTCAAAAGATATGTATGGATTAATTAGGATATGAACATATTGTATGATATTATATGATATTTGAGTATTGATATGTTATATGATGATGGATGTTGCAGTCAACAGCATAATTACAAATAGTTTACAGAATTATAGAATGAATAGTAACTAAGTAAATTGATTAATTATTCGATGGTTATAGATATTGCAAGTGATACTGAGTTTTACGAGTGTCGATCGCCATTGACATCTCCTGCATTTTAAGACCATCGCGATTCAGAAACGGATCGTGACACATTGGCGTAGTAGTTATGTCCTATATACATGTCTGTGCACCGATGGGGTATCGAAAGTTTTAACCACATCCATCCATGGTTTGTCTATGATCAAGACAGAATCTTCAGAAAGGTTACCAATAAATAAAACAGGATCTTGGAAAGCAGGAAATTCAAAATTCTTTTGATGTTTAGCATCCGTTTGACATTCTTTCAACCCACGTTTCAATCTTCCTTTAATAAGATTATTTGTAACTTCTTCAAAGGAGAAAATTGACCATTTACCAAATCACTGTCTTCTTTATCCACTAGCATCCCAAAATTAATCAAGCACATTGCCCTACACCATAAGCAAAAATCTAAGCTTTCAGATTTTATCATTTGAAAATATTCTTGCAAAATAGAGAGAAAATGATACTTAAAACACATTCCTCATCGTGTACTTTAATCATAGAAGAAATTAACATAAAAATCAATCCAAAAAGGAGAGAGCAGTACTTGGCACTATAGACAATAATAGAGCTTGATAAAGGTAAGAATGACAGCCCAATGACCTCCCCAGGAAAATCTTGGTATCTCTTGGGCAAAACATATGTATTCCGCATTGACCATTCTCCCAATTGTTTTGCCTCCACATCAAATGCATAGACCTGGTTTGAGGAGGTTGTGATTATAAGCACATTGTTATTTTGAGGAGGAAAACCACCAGCTGTAATAGATGCACTGTCCAATCTTGATATAAACCAATGTTGTCTGTTCCACAAGAAAAAAATATTATTACTCAGACCTAAGAAGATCAAGCAACAGAATGAAAATATATTTAATGGATTTCGAACATAGTAAACGTTTTTGCATGAGACCTATAGATTAAAAAAAAAAGTATGGACTTGGCACATTTCATAATTATTTTCAATTCTTTTAAATTAATCGATTCATTCTGTAAAATGTTATTAGTGTTACAATTACATCCTCCATTATCCTTTTGCTCAAAATTGCCATTAATATGTTATTCCAACATTGAATAACTGTTACAGGGTCCACATTGTGCTAGAAAGTTGATTTGAAATGAATTCCACACCTTTAAATATACAGGACTTGAAAATTGAAATCCTATTTGACAGCAGTTCATATGATTTGATAACCATACATGCTTCAAGAAGTAGAGTCCACATCACATTTGCTCCACAAAATAGTGTGGGCCCCATGACTCCTATTTAGCATCCATATGATCAAATTAACGGCAATTTTGGACAAACATGCTAAAAAATGACACAATTGTAATAATAATTATAGTTTACAACCAGAATCAATAAAATTAGAAGAATTCGATATAATTGCAAAAATATGCCAACAATAAAGATTTTTTTAGTAATCACACATTTGAATAATCAATAAGTGTTAAGTTGAACTCAGCATCCAAACCTCATATCATTCTTCCCTCAATCCCTTCACATTCTAAAAAACTTCTCAATCGTCAAAAGGTTTCAAATAAATCATGGATAATCAACAAAGTTGGTTGGGTATTCCTTAAGCTGTTTCGTAACACATGGATAACAAGTAGCTCAAACTTATCCAGTCTATAAAACCCATATCTTTGAAAAAGAAATCTATTATTTGCATTATTAGATTAAAAAAATTAGAATTACGTCAGAATTTTCATAAAATCTTAAAAACCTTCATTAGAACCTCTGCCTGTAACATTGTTCATCCTAATTGGACTAGCCAATTCATACAGCTCTTCAGATCAGCATCCATTTCAATAGAAACTCTTTAAGAATGTAAGTATTATTGGTCACAAAATGAACATAGACAAAAACAAATGATGATATGCAAATGCCATAACTAAGTTTCAGATAGCACAACAAAAGTTACAAATATATCATTTCACAGAGAAAAAAAAAAGTTATTTTCATGCAAAAAATAATGCAACATCCCAATAGATTGCAAAAACAGTATACTTAAATACCTTCGAGTCTCCAGATTAAATATATATAAATCTCCAAAGCAATTGATGGCAGCTAACCACTGCCCATCACCACTGGTAAACATTTTAGTTATAGGAGGCTCAGTGGGTGTTAATTCCTCATCATATTCCTCATGCCGAGGTGTGAAGGTATGTACTAGTTCCAAGCTGCCAACATCCACAACCTGCACCAAGTGATAAAAATAAGAAAGATAGTCATTCAAACTAAGCCTCTAGGATTTGTGGATGGATATTTAGACTCGTAATTAGACTCCTTATCTTGCCTTTCACCTCACTTTAAATTTAACACAAAAATTATCCTCAAGGCTAAAATGTTTTGGTGAAGAGTGATTTATTAACCTCCATGTTTTCAGAAAACACTAAAGATCCATTTGCATAGCCAACCATTTGAAATGGCTGAGCATTTGGAGTTTGTGTCTGTCTTCCCACTTTGAATTGGGGATGGAAGGACACCGACAGAAAGAGGTTGGGGTAGCAGCCTTCAATCATCGTCACAGATTTCAAATCCAGCAATATACTGCAAAGAAAGAACGACAAATAGAGGTCACCTCGCTGGGCCCTGAAAGTGGCTAAAATTAAAATAAACTGAAGCAGCCTTCACAAACCCCAAAAACTTTAGAGCTCTGATGTGAATCAATGAATCTAAATTTAGAATTTATTTTTAAATGGATTTCCATGTTGGATATGATAAACTTAAAATATGTAATTCAATTAAATTTGACATAACTTATTTTTGGAATGAATCTAGAAACTTATTTTTGAATAAAATCTAGAATTCAATAAACAAGTGATATTTCCTAAAATGCCACTAAAAAGAGAGAAAAAAAGGAGATTGACTGTGAGGAGAGGAGGGCGAAAGACAGGAAGTGCGGGCAGCGGGAAAGAAGAGAAAGGAGGAAGATGGAGAGAAAAAGAAAGAAAGAAATAAGAGAGATAGGGAGGTGAGATAAAGGGCGAGTAATTTGATCTAAAACTTTTAGTTGTATAAGTTTTATGAAATTGAAATTCCACCAATTCTTTAAGAAAATTTGTTTAGTTATATTTAATTTCACAATATTGAATTCATAGAATTGAAATGAACATGTTTTTACATACCAAAAATGAAAATGTGATATTTCAATTGGATTACATAATTTTGTAAAATTCATTTATACCAAACAATATGTTAACTAAGTAGAGAGTTACAAGGAAAATTAAAATCTTAAGAGAGCATTTATCCCTGAACTATGCACCAGACTACATTGTGACAAAAAGAAGATACACAAGGCATTGTTATTACCAGAAGGGGAAAAAAAAAACCTAGATACATTTCCCCAAATTTTATTCGCATGTATGTCTACTCTATGACAAACAACTTACCAAGCTAGTAAAACTCTTAAACTCGACAACTGCACAAAATCTACACTATGCAACAAAAAGAGGGGCCAATTAAGACATGTCAAGATGAGAGTGCCTATTCATACAACCAGCTAATTAGAAGTTCACTAGTTTTCCTTAATCTTGCTGCAACATACAACCCTAGAGAAAATTATAGAAGTCACAAAAATTACGAAACTAGTCCAACATGAAAGACCACATAATTAAATAAAAATTAAAGATCAAAGCCCGTGGATAAAAAAGCTTACATATATTCTTCTATCATGCCCTGCTATCATCAACCGAGAAGAATCTGAACTAAAAACCATGGAATGTGCATATGGCAATTTCTGAGACAGTTGCTTTTTGTCAACAGTCCATGCAGTTTTGCCACTATGCTTCTTCAACTAAAAAAGATTGGGTTTAACATGGTCTGAATAAGCAAATAGTCTCCCTGAATTAGAAATGGTGCTGCATATGATCTTCCGAGATGCTTTAGTTTTAACTCGAGCCAGTAAATCTGTATTTGCATGACCTCTCGAAGGGTCAGGACTGGTATCTGGCATGGTTCCACCTTTCATGCAAACAAAGAGAATATCTAACCAATAAGAACCCTGAACTAGAAGCAAAGAACTCCGGTTGAATACTGTATTAAGAACCAACTGAATAGGCACTCTCTGTGGTGCAGGGCATATATCATGTGGAGAGAACTTAGTGAATTCGTTGGCAGAATATGCAAAGAGCTTTGTGTCATCACCAGCAGAAACAAGCATGGGAACCCGCAGATGGGCCCACTTACAATAACTAAAGTCAATGGGACTCTTCCTACTACGAATTCTTTTTACCTTCTCATCAGGCAATGGATCTGCCATTTATATGTACACAATTCAAACAACTAAGGAATATCTAGATGTAGAGCCGACAACAACAAAATATAAACAAATATGCCTGTGTTGAATGATTGATGTAAATTTTACTAATGCACAAAGACAAGTACAATGAAAATTAAGCCATAAAACTAAATCTTGTACAGACCTTCTAGATTAATTGGTACTGCCACTGTCAAGGCCCTAACATCATGTGTATGAGCTCTTATGTATCCAACATATACCCATTTCTTCATCATTTTAGCAGACATGTCATCGCTATATCCAACTGTCTCACTAGAAAGCTTGTAAAGAATAACCTACAAACAGAAGCAACTCAACTTTAGCAGGATGGTTAACTCCATTCCCAACAAATATGAAAATGTAAAGCATAGCTAGAATAGAATCTGTTTGAGACAACATCTGCTCAACTGACATAAAGTGTGTTCGATGATAATACAATGCAGGTAGTTATAAACTAGGAACTGAATTGCAGGAAGTTATATACTACGAATTGAATTTGTTATTTGCATTTCTCAAATCAGCAGTGCCACAGGGAAGAAAATCCTAACAAGTTCCAATTCAAAATAGACAAAAACGTGTACCTGGCCATCATATCCAGCAGAGAACACCCTGTTATGACTTGGTGCGGCTGCCAGAGCATTAACATCACCCTTGTGAGAAGAATGCGCCTGCAACAGAGTTCCATGCTGAGAGTCCCAAAACTGAACACTACCAATACTGTCTGCACTAACAAGGGTCCCACATCTGAAATTGACAGTGACAGCTTATTAGTAGTGCTGGAAAACTACAACTTTGACCTGAATATCGACATAATAAGTTGCATAAAATGTATAGCATGCTTCCATTTCTACCTCAGGAAGTAAAGACCATACACAAAGTTCAGGTCCAATAGCCAAGCCACCAAGCCCAACAGTAATCCTGTATATCTCGTGACCCACTTTAGCATGCCAGCACCTTATAAATCTGCAAGAAGAATGACATCATAAGATAGCATACACTTTAAAATAAAAAGGAAGAAAATGAAATTGCCCTAGACTGCATGAGTTACAAGTTTTTGCTAGTCTGCAGAAACTATCATCTAAAGGCTTAGCTATCAGAAACACAAAATTAGACAGACAATCACACAATAAACTCACCCATCACTACTCCCTGAATATATCTTACTTGCATCAGAACTCCACGTCACACTTAAAACACGCCCTGCAAATAATGATTAAATAAGTAAACGGCTCTTCATAAGCAAAATAATAACACAAAAGAAAGTCAGAGAGGTGAAGAGATCTCACCGCTAACCCTAGGCAGGGTTTTATTGTATATTAACTCATCTGAGTCAGGAATAGAATATATCCGCACACAACCATCATCGCAAGCAAATGCTACAAGTGTATCCTCTACAACAGATTGTTCATGAAGTTCAACTGAATCATCTTCAGACTCACTAGATTCAGAATCATCTTCAGACTCTTCATCATTTAAAAATCCATTTCCAAAGTTCATGCGCTTAAGATCTTTTTGACTTGGCAAGTTACAAGAGGGTGCCACAGCCATCTGCCAAACTGAGACCCCAGTTGACTCTAGAACAGTCTGCAAGCATTGACAGAAAATGCCGGTTATTTAATGGGTAATCATATCATAAAAATATCTAATTTTGGTGCATTAAAGGGGCTTCCATATAGCATTAACTTTCCAGATAGATTGGAACTCCTACATCATTACTAATTGAACATTTGCCAACCACTTTATAATACAGTAATTTGGATTAGAATTTTTTTTTTACCTTTTGCTTCAAGTGAAAAAGATCCACTCTGAAACTGAACCATCAATACTTGACGAGAACAATCTGCCACAAGGCAATCCTTTGGAGCCAACTCGACACCAAACAACTGACGAAACTCTTAAATTAGAGTCTCCATGGATAGTCTACAAAATCAAAATCAACAAATCATCAACTAATTTTAGAAAAAACAAATAAAAATCAAGTAATTTTAGAAAAACAAATAATAAGCTAATATTAGGAAAAAAAATATAGAAAGATTAAAGAAAGAAAGAATTACCAACTGACAGTGCCAACCAACAGAACCCGGAGAGACAAGCCATATCTCAAGAGAGCCATCCTCACGAGCAGCAGCAACCTGTGATTCATCAGCACTGGTGGCTAGCGCTACAACAGGAGATGGCTTCCACTCGATTGAGCTGTTTCTATAAGCAGCTTCCAGCATTTCGATTGCAAAAACTTCAACAACTATACAATTGCTGTGATCGGCCGAGAGGACCTCGAAACCACCGCGACTGGTGGCTAATAAGGGAGCAACGGAGAAGGAGAGAGAAAGAACGATAGCATCAGAAGAAGAAGGGTTTCAGGTGTTTGGTTGATTAATTTAAAATGTTATTTTGAAATTTAAAAAAAAAAAAAAAAAAAATTGAAGATAGATACTATAAAACGGTATTTTCAAAATTCTGTTTAAAAAATGGATGATACTCCGAAGACAAAATTTTTTTAGGGTTTAAGCGCAGGATTAATTCTTCATGGGAATCTATATGTTAACCGAATCGGATGTTTGACCCGGATAAGCGCGGCGATTAATTCCTCATGGGATCATCTTTAACATTTTAGATAATTTAATAGTATTTTTTTAATATCAACCTAAATTCATATAACACATAATTTAATTTAATTTGTTCAAAATATTTATATTAATTTTTAATATGTCGTCTAGTCTGTTAATAAAAATGAAACCTTTTTAACACTACATACAATAATAAAAACATAATTTCTTACTTAATAAAAAGTAAAAATATTTTATAATGCATCAAAATTATATCATAACTAACAAAAAATTCAATCTCCACACTTGTGTCTAATGTGGATGAGTTGATCTGCGTACTTATTATTTTGTCATTCAATGATCTGCGTATTTATTATTTTATTATTCTGCAAATGATTTTTAATATAAAATAATATTAAATAAAATCAAATTGAAAGAATTTGTAAACTTAGTGAATTCATGCAAAAAAAAGAAAAATGGGAATGAAAAATAAAAGAATAACTCCATCATTATTCTTTAAGCGTGTATCACAAACCTTTTACAGAATTGATTAGGATTAGAGTCCTCATTATCAAGAGTTGATGAACTTTTTGCATATTGAATGATGTCAGGGTTGAAACAAAGGTAGCAATAATGTTTAGTCAAAGGTGGTAACATAAATATATAAGTAAAATAGTAGTGATTGAATAAAATAGTGTGAACAAATTTGAAGGTGCAACAAATCTTAGTTGAAATTCGACTCCAAATTCATAAAGATACGAGAGTTTCCTTTTAACTTGGTTCTCAATTTTGGTATGACTGGGTAATAATGAAGATAATGGTGAAACAGAAAGTGGTGTGGGCATCTGTGTGGTTTCAAAGGATTGTTGCAAGGATGATTGGTGGAGTTGCTTCTTGTGACAAGGACGATGGTGCAACAGATGGTCCTTCAATCTATAGTTGTGGCATGGCAGTTACATCATATGCTTCTGTGATGATTATATCTGTCACGACCAGACCCCAATTGGGCACGTGACCGGCTCTAGGGAACGGAAAAGTATAAGACTTCCGGAATCCATAGTAAGTCTGACTTATCACTGAACAATAAAACCTGTAATATGACAGCTATAATTGTCACCAACAAGAACTATAAGCCCACATATTCAACATAATTCTCATAATTTAACATCAATTAAATTTTGCTTAACAGAATAAAACCTGACATTGAAAATAACAATGCGGAACTCTAAAGATTTAATACAGTGAACATAAAATAATAACATAGTAAATTAAAGGGATAAGGTACAATTTTGACCCTGCCGTTTAGCCCTAGGAGCACATTAGCTTTTAAAGTTTTTCGAGGTATAATTTTGACCCTAACGTTATTAAAATCTATAATTCCGACCCTTTGACCGTTGACTTTTCAAACTGGGCCCCACAAGGATTAAAAAAGTATTTGGCAAATTATAATTTAGTCCCTAAAATTTTATTTATTTACAAAAAAGTATTTTTTAAAATTAAAAATATAAAAAAATAAAATAAATTAATAACTAAATAAAAATTAATTATTTTATTTATTTAAAATTAAAAAAAATTATTTTTAATTTAAAATTACTTTTTATTAAATTGAAATAATTAATTTTTATTTAAATATA
>CANXYC011382408.1:0-12152 GCA_948193065.1 Aleurites moluccanus
AGCATGAGGTAAATTATCCAACTCATGATCTTGAGATGGCTGCAGTAGTATTTGCTCTAAAGATATGGAGACATTATATGTATGGTGAGAAATGTGAGATTTTCACAGATCATAAGAGTTTAAAGTATATAGTCCAGCGAAAAGATCTAAATCTTAGGCAAAGAAGGTGGGTCTAATCGCTTAAGGATTATGACTGTGAAATCTTATATCATCTAGGGAAAGTTAATGTTGTAGCCGATACATTAAGCAAGAAGTCTTTGGGAAGCTTATACCATATTCAAGTGAGTAGAAGATCATTAGTGAGGGAAATGTAGAGATTGCATGATATGAGAATCAATTTGGAATTGTCAAATTCAGGAGTGCTTTTGGCAAATTTCCAAGTCAAGCCGGTTCTCATTGATCAAATTAGAGAAGCTCAAGACAAAGACCCTTAGTTGGTGAAGATAAAGAATGATGTGGAATTAGAAAAAGCTCCAGGATTTACTATAACTGATGGCACGTTAAGACATGGTAGCAAGTTATATGTTCCAGCAATTGATGGTTTGAGAGATATGATTCTTAAGGAAGCACATCATTCCAAGTATAATGTGCATCCAGGTGCAACAAAGATGTATCATGATATTAAGAATTCATATTGGTGGAGTGGAATGAAAAGAGATGTTGCAAAATTTGTAGCAAAATGTCTAACTTGTCAGTAAGTCAAGTTTGAGCACCAGAAACCATCAGGACTACTCTAAGAGTTGCCATTGCCAAAATGGAAATGGGAGATGGTGACTATGGATTTTATGGTTGGATTGCCAAGGACTTCAAGGGGCTATAACTCAATATGGGTCATTGTGGATAGATTAACCAAGTCAGCTCATTTCTTGCCAGTCAAGATGACTTATGCAGCTTCTTAATATGCCCAGATTTATGTTGATGAGAATGTCTAACTTTATGGAGTTCCAGTTTCGATTATCTTAGATAGAGGTACTCAATTCACCTTGAGGTTCTGGCAGAAATTGCAAGAATGTCTGGGTACACAGCTCGATTTCAGCACAGCTTTCCATCCTCAAACAGATGGGCAATCAGAGAGGATCATCCAAACTTTAGAAGACATGTTGAGGATGTGCATTCTAGACTTTGGAGGAAATTGGGATGCTCATTTGCCATTGATAGAGTTTGCCTATAACAACAGCTACCATTCCACGATTCAAATGTCTCATTATGAAGCTCTGTATGGTAGGAAATGCAAATCTCCCTTGTGTTGGGATGAGGTTGGAGAAAAGTATATCGAAGGAACAGAGTTGATAAGATATATGTCAGAAAAGGTCCACTGATCCGAGAAAGATTAAAGACAACTTTTAGTCGCCAAAAGAGCTATGCCTACCCAAAGAGGAAAGATCTTCAGTTTTCCATTGGAGATCTTGTATTTCTAAAGATTTCTCCAATGAAAGGAGTCCTACGATTTGTCAAGAGAGGCAAGTTGTCTCCACGATTTATTAGACCCTTTGAAATTCTAAGCAAGGTTGGAGAAGTTTCATACAAGTTTGCTTTATCGCCTAGCATGGAAAATATGCATTCGGTATTTCACGTATCGATGCTTCGGAAGTATATTGCCAATCCTTCTCATGTGCTACAAGTTTTGGAAGTGGATATCCAACCAAATTTGACATATGAAGAAATTCCAATTGCTATTATGGACCGAATGGTTAAAAAGCTAAGGAATAAAGATATACCAATGGTTAAGGTCCTATGGAGAAATCAAGCCATGAAAGAGTGTACTTGGAAAAGTGAGCAAAGCATGCAAGGCAAGTATCCCTATGTATTTTATGTTTAAGGCAAGAATTTATAAATTCGAGTATGAATTTATCTAAGGGGGGAAGAATATAATATCTGTCATTTTTTTGGTCATTTTATTAATTGTATGTTTGCCGAATTAATTGAGGATATAGAAATATTTTAAGGAATTCAGAATTTCTGGTTGCAGGGAGGATTTTTGCGAGGCTGATTTCATGATTTTAAAGGAATAATTTGATAAAGTGTAAAACATAAAAGTTGTAGATTTATATCTCATATTTAATTATGTAAAATGGTTCTATAAAATTCTATGTGCGTAAAGAGTTATACTCCTTGACCAGAACCTGTCTGGTTCATTATTTTCTACAGAAATATGAGTATGTTTAAATTTTCTGGGAATGACTGAGGCTGAATGAGCCAAAAGTATAAACACAAGAAATGTTCCTTTATGTATTATGATATTGGCTGTAAAATTTCAGGAGAATTGGATAAGTATAACTCAGTATAGAGTGGAATTAATCAAGCCTATCCGGATGAATTTTGGGCAGTAAGTCAGGGTGAAGTTTAGAGATTCACCATAGTTTGTGTAGTTATCCTTTTGATTTGAATTTTGGATATGTTGGACCTATGAATGTCTATTTTAAGTGAAAAAAAGAATCAGGGAGTTTGTATATTTGTATCTCATTTGTGAGCTGATTAAATATGAGTTGTCGAGAAAGGGTTCCAGCTCGGCAGAATCTGGCATTTGCGAGTCGGCAATTCAAAGTGGCATTGCGAGCCGGCAAATGCGAGGTGGCATTTGCGAGCCGAAAAAGCGAGCAGGCAAAGTGAGATTGCCAAGGTGGCATATACGAAGTGGAGTTTGCGAAGCAAGTTTGGCAAAGAGGCATTACTGAGGTGGCATATGCGAAGTGGAGTTAGGCGAGGAAAGTTTGGCAAAGAGGCATTGCCGAGGTGGCATATGCGAAGTGGAGTTAGGCAAGGAGAGTTTTGGTGAGGTGACATATGCGAAGTGGGATTGGCGAAGTGGCATTTCCTGAGCAGATTGGAGAAGTGGAAATTGCTAGCTGGCTTATGCGAAGTGGCATTGCTGAGGTGGATTGGCGAGGTGAGCTGGCGAGCGAAAATTTTGAGGTGGTAGCCTATTTAACCAGATGCCCAGTAGCAATTTTTCTTCACGATTTTTTCTTCTTCTTCTCTTTGTTCTTCTTCTGTTCTTCTCATATTTGTTCCATTTATTTTCTAATGCATTAATACTCAAAATTAATGTATTAAATCACTAGATTATCACATTCTAAGGCATCAATCTTCAGTTTCAAGCAGATTTTCTCAAGGAAATCAGTTTTGGAGAAATAAGGTAAATTTTCTTCAAATATCATTTTCTTTGTAGATTAATAAATTTTGGTAGTTAGGATAGTTAATTATGGGTATATAAGATTTATTACAAGCATTTTGAGGCTATTAATGGTAATTAATATGAGACAAACTAAAAATTTATGAATTATCATGAATAGTGATGTGAACAGTAATTTCAAAATTTAATTCAGATTTTCCTTAAGAGATTAATTAAATTGATATTGGGGATCAAAAATAGAAACTATAAGATGGTTAAATTTTTAAGGAACTTTATTATGTATTATTGATTAAGGAAAACCCTAATTTTGAATATTTGGGGAAATTTTCATTGGAGAAGAGAACTCAAGAATTTGAAGAGTTTATTAAATGAACAAGCTATTGAGGGGAATACAAGTATAAATTTGTGTTAAGGTAAGTATGAACATTGCATATGCATATTGTTTCTTTGGAATGTTGTGTTCAAGCCTTTCCTTCTCAAATATGACGTTGTATTAATGACCTATTAATTAAAGTTCCCATGACATTCTCAAACCAATGATAATTGTTTCATGTGATTTTTATATTTATCTTGTGAATGGCTTGGTCATCTTTCCTTGGACTAAGTTCATATGAAACCTATTTGTTACTTGACTAAATTTATGCTATATATTGATTGTCTTGTGACCAATATGTTTCTTGTGAGATTACTACCGTATGACCCTATGGATAGAACACTCTTCCCAATGAGAGTAAATTCATTGGTCCATTGTGCACTTTGGGAACCTAGATGATAGGATTTTTATCAGTGTTCCACCTAGAGGGGACCATGAACTCTAGGCGTATGCCTGACCAAGCATGCATTTGTGATAAGGTAGCAAGGACTGCCGATGCGCTCTATTGTGATAGGTAGCAAGTCTACTGATGCGCTCTGTAGTTCTACCATGTAATTTGTTAGTGCTATTCGATTGTGAGCACTTCTGTTCTTGTAAGCATAACCATTTGATATTTTTCTTACCCATGTTCTTTGGATTGACTTTTCCTTTAGAATGATGTATTTCTTTTATATTGCATATTCATATCTTATTGAGTTGAAGGCTCACTCCTCTTATGTAGATTTCAGGTGACAGTGTAGCTCGTGAGGGAGCTAATATAGAAGACAGAGCTTCTTGATTCATTCCTCCAAGAAGTCTCCATTGTAATCATTTTGATTTATATGTATTTATTGAATTGTATTATGGTACTATATGTATTCGGAGTATACTCTAGAGCTACGTAGTTAGATGTTGACGATGATAATATTTTGATGTTTAAACTGTTATAATTGGGTTACCCTTGTTCCTTAGTGATGTGTGAAGTATCTTTTGATCGGTAAGGAACAAGAGGAAATTCTTTAATGATAAACATATATATGTATGAATGGTGATTTCCTAAATCTTTGAAATGAAAGTTTTAATGATAATCATATATGATGTAAATATAAAATGTGTATGAGATCCAAGATATGAGGGTTCTACGGGTTTATGGTGGCCTTAAGCCTACCCTTACCCTAGGACCGTCGCACGATGAGAGTTGGGGTATGACTACTATTAAGACTGGTATAGCTAGGACATAGGTGTCTAATGCCCTGAAGGATGGCAACGACTTAGATAGGGGAAAAGATGTCCATCCTAGAAAGGTAAAGGCTTAGACATATTTATTTGACTTAGATTTAGGTTTATTTTTTTCTTTTGACATTAACTTTCTGAATTTGTATTTTGGGTCTCTTTTATATGATTTTTTTTTTACTTGGATGACTTGTCCAATCATTGATTTTTATTTGACTGGATGATAAGGCAACATTTTACGAAACTGTATTAACCTTGCAGATTTTGGACTTGACAAGCTACTCTAACTTTTGCCTAAGTCGCTCTTTCGGGTTTTTAACTTAGCGAGTTAGCCCTAATTTTTGTGTAAGCAACCCTTTCAAGTTTTTAGCTTAGTCGGCTAGCAAATGAATCAGATAACCATTTGAGAATTTGGCATAAATTATTATTTTATTATGATTTGGATCGCACCCAAAGAGCTACCTACATATCTCCACTTTTGTTCTTTTTCTTTTTAATTTTTGAAAATTAGGTCCACGTAGTTCTTGTTTGTACAATGCATGATCAGATTATAAGCAAATAAGAACTATAAAAAGCATATTTTTAGTTGATCTAGATTACAAAGGTTAGAGAATTCATTTCCACCCAAATCCATAAGTAAGGCCCCTCCACTAGATAAAATCTTTTTAAGAATGTATGGGCCAGCCCAATTAGGTCTGAACTTGCCTTTTGGGTCATGAATGGGAGCTATGATTTCCTTCAGCACCAAGTTGCCTTCTTACAAACTTTTGTTATTTACTTTTTGTTAAAATGCAGGGCTAATATCTGTTGATACCCTTGAATTTGGTACATGGCATCCCTTCTTTTCTCTTTGATGGCATTCAACTGATCTTGGTAGCCCTTGATGCATTCAACTTCATCAAGTTGGATTTCTCGTATTACTTTACAGTTCGGCCTTGCATCTCAATGGGCAATACCGCGTCCATTCCATAGACTAGGGAGTAGGGAGTTGCCCTCTATTGGCATACAAATGGAAGTTCAATACCCCCACAGAAGGAATGATAAATGCTTATGCCATCTTTTATTACTGGTGATTATTCTCTGCAGAATGATTTTGATGGTTTTATTGGCTGCTTCCACTGTTCCGTTGGTCTAAGGATAGTAAGAGAAATACCGGTGACACTAGATCTTTTCTCTTTTCAATAGGCTCATCACTTCTTTCTGAAAGTGTGACCCTCTTTACCTCCATGAACATAATTCATAATTTGCTAAGCTTCATCTTCTGTTACACATCTCAGATGAATGTTGTTCCAAGTCTGTTTGTATAGCACATCACCATTTAGGATTAATCTACTAGCCAACTACCTTAAAGTTCTTCATTCTAACTTGGTTTCCCCCGACATTCTTCAGCTTAAAATACATAACCCTATAACAATAGGTGCCCTATTCAGTCAGAAATATAGTTTTTTTTTTGTCATGAGGGTTTACTTGAATTTGATTATAACCTGCATACAGGTCAATCAAAGAGACTACTTCAAATCCTGCCATGCGGTCAATTAATAAGTCGATATGGGACAAAAGGAATTCGTCCTTGGGACTAGCCTTGTTTAAATCTCTATAGTCCATACATACTCTCACTTTTTCATCCTTTTTGGAACCAATACTATATTGGCTAACCATAAAGGATATGTCACAGGCTCGATGAACTCATTTTCCAGAAGCTTCGCTACTTGCTCTTTGACCTTCAAAGACCATTATGCTTTAAGTCTTCTCAATTTTTGCCTAACAGGCTTTATATATTCATAAGTCAAAATTTTGTGAACTGCTATGCTTAGATTAATACCAGTCATGTCATGAATTCTTTGATTACCATGCATAAAGCTGTTTTTTCAAATTATGATGATGCAATGCATATGATTTTTATTTTATCATCTGTGCCAAGGTTAATTGATCCTTTGCTTTATATATATATATATATATATATATATATATTCTCACCTTTTTTTTTTATATCTCATTCAGATTGCTTTTATGAAAACATAAGCATTTAACAGAAAAGAACAAATTCTTCACTACGGATAAAAAGTCCTATCATTACTGGTTACATCATAATTAAATGATGGACCAGGACTTAAAAATTGAACAAGACACAATTGACTCAGACTCAGACTCAGGTTCAAATTCTAACTCGACTCTAAACTGGGAAAAAAGGAAAATGACTCAAATGACTCAAAACCTGACTCTAGTTTGGATTCTGACTTGACTTAAATCTTGGACTAGGAAGAAGGCTTGACATCAAGGTTAGGATTCTTCTCAGAATGCCAATTGTCTAGTTGAACCAATGATGGTTGGATTAACTTTGTAGAGTCTATTTCTACTCCACTTTCTATCATAGAGATTTGCTCAAAGAGAGTAGTCTTATGTTTTCTTCCTAATCTTGATCCAATTGGTTTGTAACCCTTTAAGCTGAGCATGTATTTTTAGATATGCGGGATTCAAGGATAGTCTGAAGATCAGTAGGGATGTTGAATTTTGGCTAGGTAAGGGTAAGATGTCTCCATTGTTAATAAGGCCTTGGATTTTATGCCTAAGGTTTTTGCAAATGTCAATTTTATGTCTATAGATTTGGTGGTATTCGTAATACTTATTCATGTTCCAACTCCTAGGCACAAGGTTTGGAGATAGCTTCGGTTCTAAAGGTGTGACCAGCTTAATTTCTAATGTTTTTTATAAATCGAGCTCCAGGGCATACCAAAATCAGTAAATTTCCTTTTTTCCAATTTTAAAGGTAGATGGTTAGCAGTGGTAACTACCCCCTTACCCTTTTGTAAATCAGAGGTGACAACTTCAAAAGTGGAGGTGTTATTCTATTTGCACCTTTTCTCCATTGTGTAGTTTTGCTCAAGCATAATGGTATTATACTTCCAGGACTTTTCCATTGATGTATGGGCAAGGATTTCCCTTTCTGGAAAAGGATTCAGGGAAAAGGAAGGGATGGTGTTTATGTTTGCCGACATGCTGATGTTACCCATATTAGTACCATGTATAGTTGAAGAGCTCGGGTAAATAGGGTTAGCTTGATTTAGATTCCCTTCACTTCATCAATGATAGCCTGATGGGAATATAGGGCAATGGTTACATAGTCTATCGCATTGTGAAAATTGGTTTATTGAGCGGCTATGACTTTGTTGAAGTTAGTCTATTGAATGACCAATGCTTTGTCAAAGTGGGTTTGTTGCGCATCCAAGGTAGAATTGAGGATAGCTTAAAAAATTTCCTCTTGTTTCTTGTGGAGAATGGTAAGCAGTGCAACATCTGAATTGGTAAGGTTGGCTATTGATACCTTTCACAAAAGAACACAGAGGATCAAATTCACTATAAATAGTGTGAGTATGATATGCATGATTTTTAGTATGGGCATGATGTGTATGGTTCTCGAGGAAAAAGATTCCTATGGGTCAGTGAGTCAGATTCTCTATAAAAGGTATGGGTTTGATATGCATGACTTTCTAGAAAAGATTCATCAAGGTCTGTAGGTCAGATTCTTTGTAAAAGGTGTGGGATTGATGTGTATAGTGGTAAGTCAGATTCATTGTACAAAGGGTATATGTCTGACATGTAAGGTTTTGAGATCGGTGGGTTGGATTCATTATAAGGGGTGCGGGTCTAAAGTGTACGATTTTATATCAGTGGGTCAGATTCACTATAAAGGGTGCAGGTCTGATATGCAAAGGGTATTGGTCTGATATATACAATTTTCAGTTTGGTGGGTCGAATTCACTATAAAGGGTATTGGTCTGATACGTATGGTAGAAGGTCAGTTTTATTGTAAAAGGTTCAGGTATAATATTGTTGGTGGTTCAAATTCACTATGAAGGGTATTGTATGGTGTTTTTTAGGTTTTTAGATAGGTGTGTTAGGTTCACTATTCGAGGTGTAGGTTTGATCCATACAGTCTTTTGGGTAGGCAGCTTGGTTCACTATTTGGTTTTTGGGTAAGTGGGTCAAGTTCACTATACGATTTTCAGGTAAATGGGTCAGATTCACTATTTGAGGTGCATGATCAATTTTTTGTTTAGTAGGTCATGTTCACTATTTGGTCAGATACACGGTTTTCTGTTTGATCGGATAGACAATTTTTAGGTAAGTGGGCTGATTTCACTATTTAATGGGTCAAGTTCAATGTTTGGTCAGTGGATCAATTTTACTGTTTAATCGGATAGACAGTTTCAGGTACATGGTTTGGTTTCACTATTTAGTGGGTCAGGTTCACTATTTGGTCGGTGGATTAGTTTCACTATTTGATTGGATAGATAGTTTCAGGTAAGTGGGTCGGTTTCATCGTTTAGTGGGTCAAGTTCACTATTAGATCAGTAGATTAGCTTCATTGTTTGATCGAATAGACAATTTGGGTTAAGTGGATTAGTTTTATTGTTTAGTGGATCAGGTTCATTGTTTGGTCGGTGCATCAGTTTCATTGTTCGATTAGATAGATAGTTTCAGGTAAGTGGGTCGGTTTTACTGTTTAGTGGGTTAGGCTCATTGTTTGGTCAATGGATCGATTTCACTATTTGATAGGATAAACAATTTTGTGTAAGTGGGTCGGTTTTACTGTTTAGTGGGTTAGGCTCACTGTTTGGTCGATGGATCGATTTCACTATTTGATAGGATAAACAATTTTGGGTAAGTGGGTCGATTTTATTGTTTGGTGAGTCATGTTCATTGTTTGGTAGGTAGATCAGTTTCACTATTTAGTGGTTCAAGTTCACTGTATGGTCAATTACATGGCTTTCGATTTTCAAATTTTCTCTGTTTGGATATTGTTTATAGTTTGACTACTAACTCTTCAATTTTTAATCCATAAGTATTTGGGTGTACGGTTTATGTAGGGACATGATATGCATGAATGCGTGGGAAAATTTGTTTCATGAATATGACATCTGATTTTTTACAGTTTATGGGGCGTTATGGTCAAGTTCTAAGTTTCAACTATATGAAGGTTAGGGTGGCCTGGATAAAGGGTCTCGTCACACTAGAGTAGTTATATACCTAACCACATGTGAGACAAAGAGTCTCGCATGTGTCTAACAATACTACTGCTCATTTTATACCTTAAAATGATTAAGGATTCGTCGTGGGCTGGATACTTTTGCTATCTCCCAACATACACAAAAAAAGTTTTCAGATCAATGCTACTCGTAGTCCAAAGGTTGAAATTGGTAATTGGTAGCGAACAAAAAGAGTCCATGTAATGATGCATGTAATGCAAAAGTCAGAATTAGATTAAAATCTAAGTTTTAAGTTTCTTTGAAAAAAATGTTTTTCAACCGACTGATAGTCCTTTTATTCATTTTCTTTGAAAATGGTTTCTCCCTAGTGGAGTCGCCAACTGTGAGTCCTCGCTCATGCGCCATATCCGGTCCGCTCGAGGAATCGGAATGCTCACTAGGGATTGATTTTCATACATAAGTGGATGTCGCTTTTTCTATTTTGAAAGATGATGGATGATTGATTTTTTGTTAATCATTTATCTATTTTTGAAAAGATTTCGAGAAGTCTTCAACTTAATTTGTTTTCTAATGGGAAAATATAAGGTAAAAATCCAAAATTGACTCCAATGTAAATCTCATGGATAAAACGCACTAGACTTTCGAACCAAGTTCGGATTTGAGGACTGGATTTTTGGTTTAAGAAATTTAGACTTAGCTTTAAATTAATTCTAACTTGAAAATATTGTTTTTACGCGAGCATTTTAATGGAATGATATTTATATAGATGTAAAGTAGTAAATAAATCGGAAAGTGATAAAAACATACATTCAAAACAGTAAAGGAATTAAAACAATTATTACATAACAAATGATTGAGAATATTAACTCTAATCCTTATGGGTTCTAAGTCAATCACATATTCCTCAAAATTGCTCAAATTAAACAAGGAAAGGGAGAAAAATGATTTTTAGGGTTCTTAGATTTGATGCTTGACTAAATGCATGCCTATGTATCTCTTCTAATGAGAATAAAAATCCACGTAGTTTACCATTCTTAAGAAGAATTTTGGGTCTAATTTCAGTTTAAAAGTATGTTTTTGGTCTGATTAAAAGTATGGTTTAAGTATGATCGAAAGTATGATTTTTACCTTTCTTTGCATTTCGAGGCAATGGTGGTCGGAAAGCCTTTTCAGACTGAAGTTTCACTTTTTGTTCGTATAAGTCGCGTTAAGTGCAGATGTTTAATTTGCTAAATTAATTCAAGGAGAATTAATTTAGGGCTCCATTGGCCAAACTAGTCTTCTATTTCTCTAATTCAATAAGAATTAGATAAATTGGTTTATACTTAAAGAGAGTTAAACCATTTTTTTATAATAAAATATTATTTGGAGGGAAAAGGGAGAGCTTGCTAAGAAAAGTTCAACTTAGCAAGTCAAGATGTGTGGAGCAAATGAGGGGAGGGGGGGATTTTATAGGCATTCAAAGGCATTTTGGTAAACAATTGGATGAATAGTGCTGGTGCCATAGGCCAGGGGTGTGGATGCTGCACGAAGGATCCACTAGATATGGCTGGCAGCACACAGCCTTCTGCTGAGCAGCATGTGGGTGCATGGCGGCAACTATTGCTGACCAGGTTGCCGCCCAGGCTTGCGCGTGCTGCGCGACAGCGTAATGGATGCATTAAGCAAGGCTGGCGGCACTGCCAGGCCTTCTCGCGGATGCCCATTTCGCACTTTCATTTTTCTTCCATTTTTTCATTCTTAAGTCCGTGGCGGGTTCCGTTTAGTCTGATATGAGTCTAGCTATGTCTCTTAGGGTGCCTCAAAAGTTCAGGGAAGCTTGGTTGCTATGCCAATGGTGCAGTAATTACTTAAGAATATGCAAAAGTCTAGGTATATGCAATGAGATACAAAATTACGTGTTCACACACACTAAATATCTTTAAATGCCTTTATCAAAAGATGTTAGATGAAATTACAAATTGTCACGCCCCAAAACCAAAAGTGTGATAGTCTTAGGGCAAGGGTAGGCTTAAGGCCACCATAAACCCGTAGAACCCAAACCTGGATCAACAATCATCAATAGTATTCTATAACCATGCAATATACTATAATAGATAGATAATCTACCAATACAATATCATTTGTTCCTTATCAATCAAAAGACAAAAATACCATCATCAATAAGGAACAAGTATTACCAATAAGCTCAATCATATCTCAATCTAATATAATTCAATCTACAGAGCCACTATGATTAGTATTCCAAAATAATACAAAGCATCAAATGATTATCGAATCAATACATTAGCTTCTTGGAGAGAGAAAAACAATCAAAAAGCTCTATTTATCCTGTCAACAGGGTCTCTAGCACCTGAAATCCACAATAGAAGAAAAAGAATGAGTCGACAACTCAGCAAGTTATGGAAATACAATAACACTTAAGGTTTTATGTTGATTTTCAAGA
>CANXYC011382525.1:0-25289 GCA_948193065.1 Aleurites moluccanus
ATACACAACATTTAAAGCATTAAACACATCAAAACCATACTTTAATTCAATAATTATCCTATTAGGGTTTCAAGATCCTAACTTGCATTTCAACCATAGGAAATAACTTCTAATCCATAAAAATCAATAAGAACATTCATAAAAACAATTTTACATCAATAGAAATTGAAAACTCATAACTTACCCCTATTCTTTCAAAACTTCCTTAAGCTTTTTGGTGGTTTTAATGGCTTTGTCTTTGAATTTAAAGTTTAGATTAGTGTTTAGGATGATGGATTGAATTTATTTCCATCTAAAATGGAAAGAAAACATCAAAGAATGGAAAAAGATGGTTTGGCCGAACCATGATGCAGCAAAAATGGTGTTTTGGGCTTAAAAATTTGAAGGAAGAAGATGACAAATTTCTATATATATCCAAATATAAAAGGTGTGATCCAATGGTTTAGGTTTCATGGTAATTTTGGGGAATCTTAGTCATCCAACTATCCATTCTTCTTACTTTCATACTATTGGTTCATCCAAAATCAAACAAGATGAATATCACTTGCTTTTAACACACCAAATCATAAACCAAAAGCAATAATCCCATACTTTGAACATACGATAGCAAATTTGCAACCTACTCATCTAATCATCCAATTCTTCATTATTTGATCCAACGGTCAGATTTAATCAAGCCTAAACTAATACCATAAGGTTGCACACACTCAAATACTCCATATTATAAAGGAAATGACCAAAATACCCTTAGTGTAACCGAAACACGGAAATCGAGCAACGTGCCGATAAAAATTTTCAACCGGCATTATTTCTTTATCTAATGCTCAAATAAATTAAATAAGGCCATTTTCAAGTCTTTAAATTTTTTTCTCCTTTTAAATATGATATTAAATTCATAAAATTCCGATGGGCGAAAAATGACCATTTTGCCCCCATTTCACCAAAAATTCAAAAATTTTCGATTAAGTCCTAGAAGCCTCTGGACTACTTCTATGCCTAAAACTAATTAAAATAACAGGCATAATCATCAATTTCATGCATAAATACACATTATTAACAATACAAAAAGAAAGAAAAAATTTCTCCCTCTATTGCCCCTCTAATGGTTTGGGTTAGCTTTTGGTTGAGGTGTTATAGCAGACCTCAGATCAATCTATGAGAAATGACTAGCACCCTGTAATTGATCAAAATGGTCATCTATCTGAGGCAACGGATACTTGTTCTACACTGCCACCTTATTTACCTGTCTATAATCAATGCACATTCTCAAGGAGCCATCCTTCTTCTTTACAAACAACACTGGATCACCCCAAGGAGAACTGCTCGGTCTAATGAATCCTCTATCTAATAAATCCTACAATTGCACCTTTAGTTCTTTCAATTCTGTGGGTGCCATTCTGTAAGGAGGAATGGATATGGGATTGGTGCCTGAATACATCTCAATCTCAAACTCGATCTCCTTATCTGGAGGCAATCCTAGCAATTCTTCAGGAAACACATCAAAAAAATCCTGGACTACAGGTATCTGATCAAGCTCCATAGAAGACTTCTGCACATCTATCGCATGAGCCAAATAAGCTGAACAACCTTTTCCTATCATCCTTCTAGCCTGGATAGCAGAAATAAGATTAACTAAGAACTCTTGTCTATCACCCAGAAACTCAAACTTTGGCTTCCCCTCAGGCTGAAACTTAACCTTCTTCTCATAATAATCAATGACTGTATGATGTGTTGTGAGCCAATCTATACCCAAAATCACATCTAGCTCTAACACAGACAATTCTATCAAATCAGCACGCAAGATGTTGTCATCAATTTCAATCACACAATATGGATAGTAGTAATCCACATCTATGCTTTCACCCATCAGTGTAGCTATCACTAAAGGCACATCTAACAGTTTCCTTTCCTTATTCAATTTAGGTGCAAATTGAGGTGAAACAAAGGAATTCATAGCACTAGAATCAAATAAGGCATCAGCAATCTCATTCTGAATCAGAATAGTTCCTATAACCACATTATCTTGCCTCTGACCTCTACCCGCTGGGGCTTGACTACTACTAGGAGCCTGTCCTCCTTTGCCTCTACCTATACCGGAAGCCTCTCTGGCTACATTCTGACTCATCTGTACTGTAGGCTAAGAAACAGAAGTAGATGGCTACTACTCACCCCACATAGGACATTTGCTAACATAGTGACCATGTTGCCCACATCTCAGGCAGGCACCAAACTGACGCCATCACTCCCCTCCGTGCCTCCATCCATATAAACCATAAATAGGTACACTAGGCATCTGTGCAGCTGGTCTAAAGGAACCTTGAGAATATGCAGGTGATGACTGTACCACTGGTGGTCTTCTACTCTGAACCCTCCTCCTCCTTTTTTTCTTTTAATCCTTCTTAGCCTTCTCTGTCTTATATTTCTCTTCCATTTGAGTAGCATTGTCAATAACTGTTATCATAGATATAAATTCCATAGCCAATAGAGCATTATAAAGTAAAGCATGTAATCCTCTCATGAACCTGCTGATCAAATCAGCCTCAGTAGGAACAATATGAGTGGCATACCTACTAAGTCTGATGAACTCCTTTACATACTCTTCCATAGATCTATCTCCCTACTCTAACTGTTCAAACTGGATTAGATTTCGTGTCTTCACTCCCTTTGTAATAAACTCATCAATCAAACCCTGACGAAATTCAGCCTATATAGGAGGATGCTCACCATACAGTCTAGGCTCCATCCAATGGGAAAACTGGGTCCAAACTTTCCCCTTCAGCAATAGGCCAACTAACTCCACAGCTCTAATGTCAGAACAAGGTAGTCTCCTAACTACCTTCTTAACCTCCTCTAGAAAATCCATTGGATCACCGCCTCTGTTGCCCCTGAACTCTGGTAAGTTTAGCTTCAGAAAGCTAAACATGAACACTCCACCCTCCTCAATAACTCTACGGTCTCTCTGTACAGCAAGCTCCTCAGGAACCCCAACTGGCTGTACAAGAGCCGGTGTAACTGGCACTGCCTCTGGTGCAATAGGTGGTGGCACCACTACTGGGACTGGTAGTGGCAACATATTCTGATGTTCCCACCTCAAATCTGCCAATTCCCTGTGTAACTCCATCATCCCCCTCATCATCTCAACTCTCCAGGGATCATCGCCCCTTTTTGTATCCTCTGTAGTCTGTCAGGATCTGGATAGATGCTTTGAAACTGAATACTCTCTGACTGGCGACTCATTAGAGGCCACCTCTGCCTCTTAGGTATCTATGTCCCTATCATCGGACATCTTTGTAATCTGTCAGAAAAATAGGAAACGTACTCAGTATATTACAAAAATGCAGAATACTAACACATATCAGACGAATACAGCAAAAGGCGACACAAGAATTCCTATGCTCCATGGTTTACTTAATTCTACCCATTTTGCACTTAGTCACTATTCCTCTGTAATTCAGATACTATTCATCTGTAACCTAGAACTCTAATGTCTGTAACCTAATGCTCTGATACCATCTCTATCACGACCCGATTTCAGATCGCGACAGTCCTAGGATGCAGGAGATGCCACTGGCGACCGGCACCCATAGAACCCAGTATCACATGCAATTTATATAATCATCAATTAATTAATCAATTTACTTAGTTACTATTCATTCTGCAATTCTGTAAACTATCTGTAAGTATGTTGTTGGCTGTAACATCCATCATCATATAACATATCAATACTCAAATATCATATAATATCATACAACATGCTCATATCCTAACTAACCCATACCCTATGGAGTAGCTAGATTATGAACATCAAAATACAGTATTCAAAATAATTACATCAATAACAAAATACTTTAGGAATCCACAGAGAGTCTGAAATGGGGATTTTGCTATCTACTCAACACCTGAAATGGATAAACAAGGAAAGGGGTGAGTATATAAGATACTCAATGAATCTAATATGCATTGCCTATGAATATGGTTTGGATCAATCACAAATGGTAACAGAAGAAACAATGATGTCAATACAATCATTTTACAGAATCAATAACAGGAAAAAATAGAATGTTCAATAGTCATATCAAAAGTATGGTGTAATATGGAAAGACAGATAAAGGGCCAGAACAGTAGGGACTATATGTAAACATACAGTCATATCATATCAGTATCAGTAAGCATAAGACTGATCAAGTCTTATGGCTAGGACTATAACCCTTCTTAGCTAAGGCATCAATAATCAATGTGCACATTGCCGACAATATGTACCTACTACCCTGTTGGAACAGCAGCTCTGTCAAGCCATATCAGGGTCAATATAAGAGTGAAACATATCATTAGACACCATTATGCAACAATGGCATCATCAATAGCAATTATCTCAATATCAATCATTTCAAGTAGCAAATGGATCAAAGGAATAACCCATAAGCAATAGTTATGCAATGATAATTGGTTTTGGTAAACAACAATGGTATGGTACAAAGATAGGTTATACATAGGTAATCGATAGGTACAATTGGCATGCCAATATCATTGGCGATAATAGCATTCAAATTGATAGGCCTATGGATGAAGGAATGATAGGCCAATGGCAAAACAACTAGGCATTTCATCAAACATATGGTGGGCATAATAGGGCAAGCCATTAGTTTAGGTTTTGGGACAAAGTTGGCAATGCCCATTCAATCAACAACAAAGCCACAATCAAGGTATCACAATACGCAACAATTATATAATAATAAATAACATTTAAAGGATCAAATTGGCTAAGGAATTCAAAGGAAAAAATAAAACAAAACATAGGCATGAATATTGTAATTGGGTTCGGCCAAAAATGGGATTTCACATATGGTTTCCAAATCAAATTTCAATGCTTGGAACATGATAAATGATGCATATTAAATCACCTAACTTTCCAAATTTCTTAGGAAAATTGATTTCCCACAAAAAGCTTCAAAGGAGGCGAATATGGTAACTATACGCAACTTGATTTTCTATAACAAATAAACTATAAATTATTCATCCATTACCCTCCAATTAACATATTCTAAGCTTAAACAGCATAAATTAACACTAATTCATCAAGCCAAATCATACAACTTCCATTAGGGTTTGGAAATTAGGGAAAATGGTTCAAATGCATCAATTGATGCAATTTAACACCATACCCATCTAATTCATCATCTAAATCATCCAAAACAACCATAAAACTAAACAAATCAATTCCTTACCTCAAATGGATGAAGTACCCAAAATGACCCTTCAATCCTTCCTTGGTTTCCTTTGTGATTCAATGGAAGAAATGGATTCAAAATGGAAGAACCAAGCTTGATTTCTAGTTTTCTATGAATTTTCTTAAGAAATTTTTCTGTAGAAATGGAGGAAGAAAGGAGAAGTGGTTCGACCAATATGCGAAAGAAAGAAGAAATGGAAAAAATTATCCTAAGGCATTCTTAAATATTAAGCAAAAATGGCAAATTACTTTTTGGTCCTTAAACTTTCAAGTATTCATACTTTGACCCCAACTTCTTCTGTAATTTATTCTGACAATTTTATTGTGAATTGGATTTCAAAGTGGGAATTTAAAATGCTTATTTTTATTTATACTTATTTATAAAAATAGTTTTAGAGCCATTCTGAAACTCAGACAGACTAATTTCTACTATTCCTCTCGAAGTTCTATTTATTTACGGTTTTGGCATCATTTACTTTTTCAGTGTTCCTAAACATTTTTCACCTCTTTATTTTCACCATAATTACACATGCATTTATGTTGTCTTTTACCCCTAGTCAGAATTAGAAATTCAACTGTTGTCTGGACTGCTATTTTCTCGGCAGTGTTTTCGACACCAACGATTTTCGGAAAGGTAATTCATTTGCTTTCTAACTGTGTCTCTAAAATTATTTCTTATCATTTCAATACTTTCAAACCATATACTGAGAATTAGATCATGCATATAAGATATGATTTCCTAGGGAATTACAAGGGTCTAATACATATTTGTGAAGCATTGATATGTGAAACACTGGACCCACACCATCTAGCTTGGATGGTAAGGCCAATTGATATGAAACTTCCCCAACCTTGGCCAATATCTCAAAGGGTCTGATGATCTTGGAGATAATTTTCCTTTCTTGCCAAATCATAGTACTCTTTTCATTGGTGAGACTTTCAAAATAACTAAATCTCTTATAATAAAATGATGGTCTTTCCTTATAAGGTTGGCATAACTCTTTTGCCAATTAAAGGTCGTATTCAATCTTTTCCTTATAAGAGGCACTTTCTCTACCTTATACTGAATCAACTTTGGCCTTCAATAAACTTTACGCCGACTTCATCCCACCAAAGAGGAGATCTACTCTTCCTTCCTTACAAGGCTTTATATGGCGCCATCTTAATAGTTGAATGATAATTGTTGTAGTAGGCAAACTCAGTTAGAAGCAGATGCTTATCCTAATTCCCTCCAAAGTCTAAAATGCACATCCTTAATATTTCTACTAAAGTTTGGATAATTCTCTCTAATTGTCTATCTGTTTGGGGATAAAAAATCGTGTTGCAATCTAATCTAGTGCCTAAAGATTCTTGTAGCTTATTTCAAAATCTCAATGTGAATTAAGCTCCTTTATCTAATATGATTGAGACTCAAACCCCATGGAGTCTCACCATCTCATCGATGTACAATTGAGAATATTGAGTATGTGGTATTGACTGGTAAGAATAGAGTAGACTTTGTTAATCGTTCCATAATCACTCATATTGAATCATGTCCACAAGAAGTTCTTTGCAATTCAACCAAAAAATCCATTATATTCCTCTCCATTTCCATTCTGTCAATGGCAACAACTGAAGTAGACCTGAGGTGTTCAAAATTTACTTATTGACAAGTTAAATCTCTTTCCACAAACTCTATTACATCCTTCTTCATCCCACTCCACCAATATAATTCCTTGATGCATGGTACTTATTGAATGTCCCTGGATGTACATTATAAGTCGCATAATAGGCTTTCTTCAAAATTAACTCCCTCAACCCATCCAATGCAAGAAACATAACCGATCAACATGCTTTAAAATGACATAAACTATGGCAAAGCCTAGAGCTCTCTCCATTTCCACATCATCCTTTAACTTAAACAATTAAGGATCCCTTCTTTAAGTTTCTTTAATTTGATCAACAAGCAGTGCCTTGACTTGGAAATGTGCCAATAACACTCCAGAATCCGATAGATCAAATTGAATCCCCATCTCATGCAAGCTCTATATTTTCCTCACCAAAGGTCTTTTATGAGCTTAGATGTGAGATAAGCTTTCGGCTTAAAGCATATGTCACAACATTCACATTTTTAAGGTGATACAATATCTCATATTCATAATCCTTAGCAATTTCATCCATATTTTTTGCCTAAAGTTCAAATCTTTTTGTTGGAAGATATACTTCAAATTCTTATAGTTGGTAAAGGTCTCACACTTCTCCCCATAGAGATAGCGTCTCCAAATCTTTAATGTAAATACCACTACAGCCATCTCAAGATCATGGGTTGTGTAAATAAAATCATGCTTCCTTAACTATCTAGAAGCATAAGCTATTACTCTTCCATCATGCATTAGAACACATCCAAGCCCAATTCTTAATGCATCACAATATACTTCATACACTTCTTCATTTATTGGTAAAGCTAGGATAGGTGAAATGGTAAGACATGTCTTAAACTTGTGGAAACTCCCTTCACTTTCATCCGTTAATTGGAATTTCTCATGCTTCTCGGTAAGTTTAATTAATGGAGATGCTATCTTGAAGAAATTTTGGATAAATATCTGGTAATAACCTGCCAAACCTAAAAGACTTCTAACTTCTGATACATTTGGGTCTAGGCCAATTGAGAATTGCATCCTACATGCCTTAAAAAGCAAACTTTTACAATCCAAAATTCAGATTTGGAGAGGTTAGAAACAACTAATGGTTTCTTAAAGTGTGCAATTGTAATACCCCAGTAAACAGAATAGTAGATAGTGAGATAGAATAATAGACAGTACATGGATATAGTGAATTACAGTGATTGATGAAGCATTAATTAAAGTATGAATAGGCTCAATCAATTATGAAAATATATAGAGAATGATAGAGAGTAATATTCAAGACTTTTTGAGACTCAAGTGAGCCACTTTAGAGATACTGTCCCGGAAAATATCAATATTAATTACACTGCTAGGAAAATAGCAGTCCGGCTAATTTAAGAATTTTTTACCCAAACCCGAGGGATTAAAATGATTTAATTTTATGTAAAATTATGGTGAAAAGAAAGAGTTGAAAAATATTTTGGAATACCGAAAATAAGAGTAATGGCAAAATTGTAAATAAAGGCAACTTTGGAGGTAATTATGAAAATCCACTGTCTGAGATCCAGAAATAACCCAAAAATATTTTTAAATGATAGAACAACATAAATTCAACCTCGCCACACTTGAGGTTAAATTTAAACAAAATAGACAGAATAAATTACAGAAAGTTTTGGGGTCAAAAATGCAAATAAGAAAATTTTTGGGCCAAAGTACAATTAAACAAAGTTGTGAGACCCACCCTTTCTAGAAAGGGAGCTAGATGGTCGGCCATGGTTGTAGGAAGATGATATTTGTGATAGAAAATAATTAATTGATTTATTAATTAATTGAAAAGGTGATAAATCATCAAAAATTCTAGAAAATTTTTTCTTTTGTCTTCTGTTTTTTTGGTTTGGCTTTTGGTGTATATAAAAAGAGGATGGAAACAACTATTAGGAAGGGGGTTGGCTGAACCAAATCGAAGAAAAACAACCAAAAATTTTCTCTTAACCTTCCAAAGAAATCAACCAAAAATAGATAGGAAATTGAAAAAGGAAGAAGCTTTATGAAGAAAATAGATAGAATTTGGTGTTTAATCATTTGGAGGAGCAAAATAAGAGGGTAATTCATGTGTTTTAAATCAAGGTGATGATTCTAAACTTATCATTTTTAATTTTATTTCAGAGTTCTATACCATGATTTGGCAAATAATTGAGGAAATTAAGTTAAAAATGCAAAGAATGAGCTAGGGTTTATATAGTTTCTGAAATATGATTTGATACAGTAATTTATGGCTAATATTCTGAAATCTTAATGACTGAATTTAAAGATGGTTAAAACACTAAAGTTGTATATAAATTTAATTAGATTTATGTAAAAGTAATTTGTAAAATTCAAAGTAAAGAAAGAGTTATTGGGTAAAAACTGTGACTCACCTGAAATTAGATTTTCTAGAAAATGCTATTGTGTTTTTATTGTACAGACTGCTAGAGATAGAATTAGAAGAAGTTTTCAACATTAAAAGTGTTTATTTATGTCTTATATATAATTTTGAAAAAGGGTTTTTCAATTGGATTTGTGGTTTATGAGATATTAGGTCATAAGTGTAATCTGCCCGGATTGACTATTTAACATAACATAGGTTATAGAGTTCTATAGATGTAAGGACCTTAAATTCTTAATTAGAGAAAGTGTTAAACATGAAAGATATTAATTTATATGTTATATAAATTAATGTAAAATGGTTTTGTAATTGGATAAGTACAAAATTAATTATAGGCATGGAAACAGGGTCTGCTCTGATAAGGATTTCAGGGCCATAGTTTGACATTGGAAATTCACTAATAATTGTTCAGTGATCCAAAAATTGTGAAATTTGGATATGTTATAATTTTATTGTCTATTTTAAATAGGAAAAGGAATTACAGTAATTGGTTAAGTATAGATTGAGTTATTAGCAAAAGACCAGAGTCTACCAAGTCAAAGTTATAGGACATAATACAAGGCAGCAGGGCTGATTATAAGATTAAGTTTAAATTAACACCATAAATTCTGTAGTAATGAGTTTAAAGTTAATTTTAGATATGTTAAAGCTTGATATATCTAGGTTAAATAGGAACAATAATTAAAGCAATTGGATAAGTGTAGAAAAAGATATGGAATAAGGAACACAAGTTGCCAGTAAAGAATTTTGCACAGAAAAACTCTAGTAATTTAGTAATTCTTGAGAATTTCTTTAATATAAGTATAAGTAATGTAATTTTGTATTAAATAGTATCTAAATGGAAATTAATTATGTATGTAGAGTCGAGAATGAATAAGAGACGTGATGGATACCATAGGAGATAAGGCAAAGAATCAAGGATAAAGGAAAAAGGAAAATGTACAAGTTATAAGCTAAGATGAGTAATGTATACATCATTATGCATACTTATGTTTCGATTTTGTTAACCCGAAGAATATGTTTCCTTCTTGACTAAAATGTCACTTTGCTATTGTTGATCATTCTTTGATCATTCTCAAAGATTGAAATCATCCATACTCATTAATTGTTATTGATATTGAAATGCCTATTGTTCTTGATTAATTATATACCCAAATATTTCCAAAAGTATGCACACCAAATGTTTAGCCACATTCCATGATATTTATTATTAATTGCTACCTTCGTATCAAGAAAAGAAACTGATACATGATTAATGAAATGTATTGACATTGATTGACAAGTAAACCTATGTGTATCGATCGAAAGCCATTGTACCGTAGTGTTCCTAATGAATATTGGATATTGTTATTGATTTCCATTTACCTATTTATATGAGAAGTGACAGTGCTACCTCCCGACGGGGTAGTGGGTACATTCCGTCGGCAATATGCACATTGACTATACTGGGAAGGGTTAAATGTCCTAGCCATAAGACTTGATCAGTCTTATGTATATTGATATGTGATTGATACATGTGATACGAGTTTCGTGACCCTTTATTTGTCTTATCTACATGATACGAGTATTGTTTAGCTGTTTAATGATTCCAAGCTCATATCTTATTGCTTACCATTGATGGCCATTCTATCATCGATTTGATTGTTACCTATTCCAAACATCCAATGATATTTGGTGTGCAAATTAAGTAATCTTAATATGTAAAAATAGATATGTTGATATCCATTCATTATAATTATTGATACTTGACTTCCATTGATAACCTTTATTATCATATGCTTATATGTCATGTTTAATGATGTATATATGCTCACTGAGTTTTTTTATACTCACCCTATTATGGTTTATAATTTTTACAGTGATAAGATAGAGGAAGCTGATTCCAAGTCAATTTCTTTTCCGACTTGAGATGTCAAGTACATCGAGGTAGAATTTTATTCTCTAAAGGTCGTGAGTATCACTCTTAGAGCTCCATGGTACTGAATGTAATTAGGTGATTAAGTACTATAATATTATATGAACAGTGAAATCACTGATGTTTCAGAGGCATTCAAACTGTAATGTGTAATGCTTAATGATTGATATAAGATAATGATACTGAAATATGCTAAAATGAAATTTTATATTTTGAAAAATATTTAGAAGTATCATGTATGTCTATTGAACTGTGAATTTGAGGGTATAAGAATAGCAAATTATTGGAAGTGCAAAAATAATTTTAGTACAGGCTGTGTAATTTATGAAAGACCTGGTTTTGGGTTGCGAATAAGGTTAAAATTATGAAGGAAACTCTGGCAAAATTTCTATAAAATTTATAAGTAATAAATGGGATTTAAGCATTGATGAATGAGTTAATATTAATTGAATGATTGATAAATGGATTATTCATGGGTTCTACGGATTTTCGGTGACCTTAGGTCTACTCATGCCCTAGAACCGTCGCGGCCCAAAAGTGGGTCATGATTAAAAGTGCTCTTTAGGCTTTTCTTTGTTTTTTGGAATAAATAAGAATGTCATTAATGAAGATAATGAAAAACTTGTCTAAGAATAGCTTGAAAATCGTAATTCATCAAGTTCATAAAGGTAGCTGGTACATTGGTCAAACAAATGGTAATACCAAGAACTCATAATGATCATATCTTGTCCAAAAAGTTATCTTGACTACATCCTTACTCCGAACTTTCAACTACCAATAGTCCAATCTTATGTCAATTTTGGAGAAATGGCTTACCCTTGCAAGCAAAATGAAGGCATAAAAAATAAGGAGATAGAAACAACGCATAAGTAAGCTAACAAAACCAAAAGCAAAGGCCGCATTTAGAAGGAACTGAAAGGCATCTTCACCAAAAAAAAAAAAAAAAACAAAAACAAAAACAACAACAACTATGAGGAGTCTTAATTAAGCCTAACTCTTCCTAAATCCTATCATATGATTTTTCTAAGTCCATCAGACTTTTAACCATCAAGTCTTTATTACCTTTAAAGAAAGACTCAATTGCTTCTCAATATTTAAAGTTTTTAGAGATTTATCATATATATGTAAGATCATTTATTTACCAATAAGCAAAGAATCATCAATACCATAAATAATTATATTCATATTAGCAATATCTTTATCGAAATAGAGTTAATGAAAATATCTTAACATGATATGGGATTACTGCAAACATGTCAGAAATAATAACAATAGAAGATAAAAGTTTCTTTAATTTCTTTTTTTCATTTCTTTCTTTTTCTCCTTTCTTTAGTTTTTCCACATCTTTTCTTCTCTTATTCTTTTCACTACCCATTTGCTCCTTGATGTTTATTAAGGTATTTAATTACTTTTCTCCCCAAACTCAAGTCATTATTTTTCTCTTCTTCTATTCTCTTCGTCTTTTCTTCTTTTGTATTCTTATTTTTGGTATTTGATGTTGATTTTTCTTTATTTTTGTATTTTTGTATTTATTTTTAGTTTTATAGTTAAAGCAAGAATAGACAAAAGGATATGGTGATGATAATGAAGATTAATTTTTCTCTTTTTTTTTTTATCTATATGTATAGAATTATTTTATAGGAAAATTGATATAATGCAAGTTTTAAATTATGAATGTAAAACTCCAAATTATAAATGAAAAATTAAATTTTACAGCTCTTTGTTCTTTGTTTTGAGTATAAATTATTTTTGGATGTGTTTTCTAAAAATGAGAATGTTTAATTGTTGATTCTTTTTTATTGGATTATGTTAGGATTATGATTCAAAATCCTAATGAGATTTGGAGGAAAAACTTTTCATATTTTGTGTGTGAGAAATATTTCTCAATTAGGTGGAGGATTATTTCCTTTGCAGAGTACAACTTCCTATTTTAATGTTATTCCTAATTAGGTGAGGGTCCTTATTGAGTTAGTATTGATAGTGAGTAACATTATAAATAGGAGTATTAAAGGAGAAATTCTTTAGCTCTTGCCTAATAGTAGATTGAAGAGGGCTTTGGCCCAATGTTGTGTGGTGTGTGGTAAGTATCAAAGTACATGTATAGAGTACCTTTGAGATGATTGAAGATATTATGTGAGGGTTTAAAATTTTATCTATCCAAAAATTATAATATATTGATATAGTGGATTATCCCTTCGAGGGATGGTAGATGAGGGTCTTTGAGAGATTGAACCATGTAAAAATTTATTTTGTATTATTTCTCTCTTTTCTTATAGTTGTTCTTACAAATTTGAATTATCCTTAACAAGTGGTTTCAAAGATGTTGGTTCTTGTTCTAGGGTTCAAGAGTTATTTTTAGAAAAGAGAAAATTACTGAAGATGTGATTTTTGTAGATAGAGAAGATGTTGAAAGGCGACGCCTCAATTAGAAGTCATGTGCTAGCTGTGGAGAAGTTGTAACAAAAAAAAGGAAGAATCAAGAAATCATTGTTTGAAAATTAAAAGAAGATTTGAGAAATTTTGAAAAGTTTAAAGAAGCTACAAGAGAAGATGAAGAACAAGCTGAAAATTGATAATGATGATGAGCTCTTCAACTAATGTAATATGATCATTTTTTATTAAGATGGAGCTCTAATATGAAGATTTAATAATTAAAGTTTTTGAAGATTTGAATATTACATGTGTAATACCCTATAAAATCTTACCATGTTTTATGAATAAAGTTCTCAGTATGTAGTTTGAAATTATCAAAATGACTAAAGATAATTTTAAAAACTCAGTTAGAGCGAAAATGAGAATCTATTTTTATTATATAGTATTAAAAAAAAAATAAGATGTTTAAATATTCACTTTGAAATCTAAATCCCGACGAAATTGTCAGCATAAATTACCGAAGAAAAATGTGGCAAAATGTAACACCTCAGCTAAACCTATAATCTGGACCATAAAGGGTAACCTAGGGGGAATTTTTGCCTTAACTTGAAAGTTATGAAATTCTATGTGTTTATACATGAATTTGATATGTATGCATGTTATATGATGTATTTGTATGAATAGAGGGGGGTTTAAAGGTTGTTAGGAAGCACTCGGGTAAAATTGAATATTTGGTGAATTGGGGGCAAAATGGTCATTTCACACCCCTTGAGCTTTTATGGAAATTAACATCATATTTGATGGTAAAAAGGAATATTAGGACATGAAAATAGTGGTTTAATGATTAAATGAATTATTGTTGGAAAGTTAAAGCCGGTAGAAAATAATTTCGGGCAAAGCTGCTCGGATAGGGATTCCATTTGAACTAGGGGTAGTTTAGTCTTTTCCTTTGAATTATGGACTTATATAGTGTATGTAAGCCAATGGTATCATTTTAGGCTAACCTAAATCAAACCATTGGATGAAAAGATCAAGGATTGAATGGTTAGTAAGCTAGGTTTCACAATTTTTACCGTAAGTTCAATGTATAGGATTATGCCATTTGATTTTTAGTTGGATTTTTCCCACCCCTTCATCATTCTTAGCCAAAATCACCAACCAAACTTTTCTCTTTCTTCCTCACAAGTTTCGACCACCATTGATGATCACCAAAGCAAGTTGTTTTCTATCATTTTTTGATCCAAACTTGTTAATTCCATCATTATAAACACAAATCTATCCTTAGATTCAAAGGAAAACTAAGAAAAGTTAAAAAATCAAAGCTTTAAAGTTTTGGAAGAACTATTAGAAAAGTAAGTGATTTTGTCATTCTTTTTGTTTAATTATGTTCTTAAGATGTTCTTTGATGTTAATTGATGACAAAAATGTGTTTAGGTTGGAAGAAATTCAAAGATTGGAAAAGAAACCCTAATAGGAAAAGGTATGAATCAATAGTGTGATTTTGATAGAATTTATGTTCAAATGAGTTGTATTTGATGCATTTGATATGAATTAGTAGTTAATTGATGGAAAGAAATCTATTTGAATGGATTTTCATGTTGGCCAAATCTTAGTGTTCAAAGAAATGGATTTGTACTTTGATATTTAATAGGTTTAAATGGATGAATGTTATGTAATTGGTGTATATTTATGTTATATGAATGATTGATGTTGAAAAATGGATGAATGGAATGAATTCCATTTAGGTTAAACCATGTTGAGTTTATTAGTTTAATATGTTAGGATGAAGTAATTAGGAAGGTAAGGTTTGAATGTGGTTTAATGGAGTATATAATGTAAATGTGTAAGTTTAGATATGGAAAAGATATTTAATATGAGTACTTGGAAGCTAAACTTGAATATTAGTGTATGTTTAATATGGAATGCTAAGCTAAGTATATATGAGTTCTTAATATGGCATAATAGTGATGAATATATGAAGTGTAAGTCAAATGTAATGATAGATATATGTTTGATGCATAAAGGATAGAAAATGTGTAATTGGTGTAATGTGAGGTCTACAAAGTATGCTTGATGTCTGTTGTTGTGAATAATATGTTTTGTGATATTTTTACATCTTACTGGAGTGTTATATGTGGAAATAGGTGAACCGTCGGGTACTCTAACTCGGAGTGTCGATCAGCGGGCCGATTAGGGCCTACGAGAAATATTGGGGGATAAAGTGGACAAATTGTATCTAAAGGTGAGTCTATATGTATAATCATGCATGATTTTCATCATATATCACATGAAATGTCATTTGGACTGATAAACCAACATTTGCTATCTTACAGTACATACAGTGCATTTTGACCTGTAAATAAGCCAACTAAAACTACCTAAGATGACCTAAATTTTGTCTGTCTATAAAATGGAACCTGAAAAGCCAATTGAGCCACCACTTGTCCCATTCTTCTATTTTTGTCCCAAGCTTTAAAATGGTACCTCATGGTCCACCTAAATCCTTTGGTAATATAGTTAACCAGGAACTACTCATAAATTCCAAAACGGACTCGTAACGGCGAGTGTGAATTGCGGCAGCACAATTGGGCCCCACCGGCCTTTTTTTGATTTGAGCCAAATTTGTTTTAATATTCATTATGGATATATATATGATTGATTCACATCTATATGAGTTATATTTATGCTATTATTACTATTACATAGAGACACACCCATATGGTATTATAACAGGGCTACCTCGATAGTGTAGCAGGTAATTCCATCGACCGTGTGCATACTGGTATTCATTAGACCCTTGCTATAGGGGAAGGATGTTGTATTCTCTAGTCATGAGGGCTAATCACTCTTACGTACAGTGGATTAAGCACAATTAGGGCTGGAGTTACATAATTAAGCATGATTATGCTATTATAGTGTGATTGCACTTTTCATTGGACCCAATCCTGTTATATCATATGTGTGTTGACTTGTACACTAGATACTTATATGGATATTTATATGGATATTTATATGAATACTTGTTTCACCCTTTACTTGTTATCTTATATTGATTATACAGGCCATATATGAGCAACCATGGTATTATGAACATCTACTGCATTTTTATACATATGGATTCACTGAGTATTTTTATACTCATCCCCTTAGTGGTTTATGATTTTCAGGTTTACAGTGAGGCTCGAATTCCATTGGCACCTTCTATCCTCGCCTTGGAATTTCACTACTTGTGTATGTAATACTCGGGTCTCAAGAGTATATGTAAATATTTGTACAGTAATAGAGATTCCATGGTACTGTAACTTAAAAAGGGACATATATATGTGTGATTGTATTTCTTATAGTATTGCATATAAATTATGCTATGGATGTATATAGTTGATATACAAATATATATTGAGTTGATATTGGAGGTTGATATGAGTATTGATGATAAAGTATATTGGAAGTGTTTATTACTTGTTTTACAGCTGGGTATAGTCATATATTAGAGGAAATACTGCCAAAATTTTAGAAGAAATATTCGGCTATATTTGAGTTGATCATATGAATTGCATGCCATAGTATATAGATAATTGGGTTTTTCGTGGTACTGGTAGCTTAGGCAACACCCGTACCCTAGGACAGTTACGGCTCCCAAGTTGGGTCTTGACAAAAGTGGTATCAGAGCTAAAGTTTTATTATAACCTGTAGTGTTTGCATATTAGTAGCAATAGAAATACCATGGAATTTAGGATTCTCTTATATGGTCAAAACCGACAGTCTTCTTCATTGTTTGAAATTCTATGTACCTATGATATAAACATTCTTATACATGCTGGATTGTTTTGTTTTGATTTGTAACAGTGTGATAAAATGTCAAAGAGGGCAAATAGACGTGCTAGGCCTGTTGATGAGGGTGAGTTTCATGGATCTAGTGAGGAAGCTGAGGTTGCTTCTAATACATCTGTTATATGTAGAACTCATTCTGAGCCACTCCGGTCACGGAGACGCACTGAGTCTAATCAGATGGATGATGCACCCTGAAGATAGGGGATGCATGAGATGAGATAGGAAATTTTACAGACCATCCGGACTCATTTTGCAGCACTGCCTGCAGTGGTACAATAGCCACCTCCACCTCCAGTACAGCTAGTAGTATAGCCTGTGATACCACCAGTACCCCAGAGCGAGCCAGCAGTGTTACAGGGAGATAGAGTACACAAGGTTATTCCAGAGGGTGGTGTAACTGTTGGGGAATTTATGAGACTACGACTACCCATTTTTGCAGGGGAGTATGGTACTGACCCCAGTGATTTTATTGATAGGGTTGACAGGATGGTTCATACACAACCTTGTTCTGATTCTAGGACTATAAAGTTGGTGGGATTGTTACTAGAGGTAGATGTTGCTACCTAGTTCATGGAACATATTGATGAGAACATTCACAGTGATGATCCTATGACATGAGTAGAATTTAAATAGAGAATGATGGATGAGTTTCTGACAAAGGGTTTAATAGAGAGTAACATTGTGAAATTTGAACAGCTACGATAGGGAAACTTATCTATTTTGGAATATGCCAAAGAATTTAGAAGGTCGAGCAAATATGCCAGAAAGATTGCTTCTACTGAAGATGATCTGATTAGGCAGTTCATGAGAGGTTTGCATGCAACTCTGCAAAATATTCTGTTAGCTATGGAGTTTACTTCCCTAAGTTGAGCTATTGATAAAGCAGCGCAGATGGAGGCTAAATACAAAGAGGAAAGGTATGATAAGGAACAGAAGAAGGAAAGAGGAGGAGAGTACCGTAGACCTGGAGAGGGGACATCCCAGACTTTTGCACCTAGACCTCTTGTCAGGCCAGTGCAGTCTTTACCACCTCCCAGTCAGAGGCAGGATTTTGGTAGAGGCACTAGTATGAGGCCTCCTATTTCTAGTTATTTTTTAGGCCCTGTTAGACCAATCCAGATGACATCAGTAGTGCCCACATGTACTTTCTGCGGGAGGAGACATACAGGGGCATGTCGTATCATATTAGGGGCATGCCTTAGATGTGGACAGTTTGGGCATTTTTACAGAGATTGCCATATGCCCAAAGCTTCACAGCCTTTAGAGGTAGGATCATCCCAACCATCAATACAGATGGGTAGAGGGAGTACAGGCAGAGGCAGATCAGTAGGGCAGGGTCCATCAGTGGGACAGTCAACAACTGGAAGGTGCCAGGGACGTGTCTTTGCAGTTACCCAATAGCAGGCCCAGGGATCTCATGATATAGTAGTAGGTATGATTTCTATACATGATATAGTGGCATATGTGTTGTTTGATTCGGGTGTAACCCATTCTTTTATATCATCTATTTTTGCTATGAAATTAGGGGTGGGTAGGAAACCTTTACATGTGCCCGTAGAGATAGCCACACCGATGGGAGATAAGATTATTGTAGAGTATAAATATGATATTAGTGATGTGAGAATTTGTGATAGATCTTTGCCTGCAGAATTGATTGAGTTACCTATATTGGAGTTTGATGTTATCCTTGGTATGGATTGGTTTACTGTTCAAAAGGCTTCAATTGATTATGTAATGAAAAGGATAAAATTTAGACCCGATGGACAGGAAAAGTTTATTTTTCAGGGAGAGGCTAACAACCACATATCAGGGCTAGTGTCTGCAGTACAGGTAGAGAGGTTAATGAGAAAGGGATGTATTGCTTATTTAGCAACAATGGTTGACACTACGGGGGTATCTAAAGAGTTAGAGCAGATTCTAGTAGTAAAAGAATTTTCTGATGTTTTTCTAGATGATCTTTCAGGACTGCCACCAGAGAGGGAGATTGAGTTGGAGATTGAGGTATATCCTGGTATTGATCCTATCTCCATTCCACCATATCTGATGGCACCACTAGAGCTAAAAGAGTTAAAAAAATAATTATAGGAATTGTGTGACAAAAGTTTTATTCGACCCAGTAGTTCACCCTGGGGAGCACCAGTGCTGTTTGTAAAGAAAAAGGATGGGTCACTGCGGATGTGCATTGATTACCGGCAATTAAACAAGGTGACAGTAAAGAATAAGTATCCCTTGCCCAAGATTGATGACCTGTTTGATCAGTTACAAGGAGCTTGTTTCTTCTCCAAGATAGACCTGAGGTTAGGGTACCATCAATTGCAAATTAAAGGTGAACACATTTCAAAGACAGCCTTCAGAACTCGGTATGGGCATTACGAGTTTTTAGTGCTACCATTCGGGTTGACAAATGCTCCAGCAGTATTCATGGATATGATGAATCGGGTGTTCAGACCATTTCTGGATAAATTCATAATTATCTTTATTAATGATATTTTAGTGTACTCCAGAAGTAGAGAAGAACATGAGGAGCATCTCAGAATCACATTATAGATATTGAGAGATCATCAGTTGTATGCAAAGTTCTCAAAATGTGAGTTCTAGTTGACAGAGGTAGTATTTTCTGGGGCATGTTGTTAGCAAAGATGACATAAGGTGGATCCACATAAAGTTGAAGCAGTTGTTTGGTATCTTTGCACAATCACTGAAATCCGGAGATTCCTTGGTATGGCAGGGTATTACCGCAGATTTGTTAAAGACTTGTCCAAAATTGCTGCACCAATGACAAAGTTGACCCTGAAATAGGTGAAGTTTCAGTGGAATGATGAATGTGAAAAGAGTTTCCAGACTCTTAAGACCTGTTTGACCACTGCACCAGTGTTGACTCTTCTTTCAGAGGCAGGCAGTTTTGCTATCTACTGTGATGCTTCGAGGATTGGTTTGGGTTATATTTTGATGCAGGACAGGAAAGTGATTGCTTATGCTTCTTGCTAGTTGAAGAAACACAAGGTGAATTACCCCACAAATGATTTGGAAATGGCAGCAGTGATCTTTGCTCTGAAGATATAAAGGCATTATTTGTATAGGATAAGATGTGAAATTTACACTTATCATAAGAGTTTACAATACATCTTGCAGCAAAAAGAACTAAATTTTAGGCAAAGGAGATGGGTTGAGTTATTGAAAGATTATGACTGTCAGATTCTGTATCATCTTAGAAAAGCAAATGTGGTAGCAGATGCCCTTAGTAGAAAGTCAATAGGAAGCTTATCATATGTAACTGCTACAGAAAGACCTTTGGTACAAGAGTTGAGAGAGTTAATGGCTAAGGGTTTAACTTTGGACTTGGAATCACAGGGGCAGGAGACAGTATTGATAGCATAGTTCCAGGTGAAATCCTTGTTAATAAATGAGATAAAGAGTTCTCAGAATGAAGATCCACAATATGTTAGGATCAAAGACTCAGTTCAAAACGGTAAAGCTCTTGACTTTTCTATTAAGGGAGATGTATTAAAATGTAAGGGTTGATTATGTGTTTTAGATGTTAAAGGGTACAAATAGCAGATTATGAAGGAAATTCACTACTCTCTTTACACAGTGTATCCAGGGGTAACAAAGATGTATCACGACTTGAAGAAACTTTATTGGTGGCCAAACATGAAGGGTGATGTAGCAAAGTTTGTCTCCAAGTATTTAGCTTGTCAGCAGGTGAAATTTGAACATCAGAAACCTTTAGGTTTGCTTCAAGCGATCCAACAACCAGAGTGGAAATGGGAACAGGTAACAATGGATTTTGTGGTGGGTTTGCCAAGATCATAGAAAGGATATGACTCAGTATAGGTGATTGTGGATAGGTTGACCAAGTCAGCTTACTTCTTAGAGGTAAAGACAACCTATATAGCTGCACAGTACACACAACTTTATGTGGAAAAAATTATGCGGTTGCATGGTATTCCATTAGTGATTATATCTGATAGAGGTACTCAGTTCGCCTCTAGGTTTTGGCAAAAATTTCAAGAGGCATTGGGTACTACATTGCATTTCAGCACAGCATGTCATCCTCAAACCGATGGACAGTCAGAGAGAACTATTCAGACATTGGAAGACATGTTGAGTTTATGTGTGTTAGATTTAAAAGGCAGTTGGGATCGCTTCCTACCACTGATAAAGTTTGCCTACAACAACAGCTACCATTCTACCATTGGGATGGCACCATATAAAGCTTTGTATGGTAGAAAATGCAGATCACCTATATGTTGGGTGGAACCAGGTGAAAAGCAGTTAGAGGGACCAGATCTTATCTGAGAAACAATGGAGAAAATCCATAGTATACATTAGAGAATAAAGACTGCTTTCAGCAGGCAGAAAAGCTACGCGGATCCAAAAAGAAAAGAGGTACAGTTTGCAGTGGGTGACCATGTATTTTTGAAGATCTCTCCTATGAAAGGAGTGATGAGATTTGGAAAGAAAGGAAAGTTATCACCAAGGTATATTGGACCCTTTGAGATTTTGGATCGGGTTGGAAATGTTTCATACAGACTAGCTATTCCACCTAATATGGGTCACGTACATCCAGTGTTTCACATTTCTATACTACAGAAATATGTTCTAGATCCATCCCATATGCTTTAATCCCAAGAGATTGAAATTGATGAAGCATTGTCATTTGAGAAAATCCCAGTACATATTGTGGATCATCAGATTAGGCAACTTCAGAATAAGAGTATTCCAATGGTTAAAGTATTGTGGCATTGCAGAAGTGTAGAGGAGTGTACCTAGGAGAGTGAGGCTGAGATGAGACATAAGTACCCCCCACCTATTTCATGAGTCAGGTTTTTATTGCATCCTATAACTGATGCGGGCTAGCAAATAGAGGAGCGTGCTTTACAGTTTTTGGAGAAGCAAGATAGGGCCTTTCGCGCAGGTTGCCTTTAAAAGTCTATAACTTTCAGCACAGGATGAGCCACGGGGCCCATTAGTACTTGTTTCGAAGCTTATTCACAGATCTAGCCTAGCACAACCTAGTTTTGACCCTAAAATCATCCGTTTAAAGCCCAAACGGAGCCCCTGAAGTTTTATGCGCATTCATTTCTTTTTTTTTGTAAACTGTTTTATTTTGTTATTTTGGGCCGAAGCTTGTTAAATCCATTAGGGTTTTATTTTTCTTTTAGCCTATAAATATGAGTGTTTTGTTTTGTAAGAGACAGTTTTGCCAAATAATAAGAAACCCTACTTTTCTTCCAGTTTTGGTTTTCCTAGAAAACACGAAGTTGATGCATATTTCCTGGTATTTCTAAAATCAATTGGTTATAGAAGATTACTTTCCGGTATTCATGCATGAATCAATAGATTGTAATATTATCTCATTTAACATTGTTATTCCACTACGTCAATATAGCACCATATGAGGCACTGTATAGAAGAAAGTGCAAATATCCTATATGTTGGGTGGAACCTGGAGAAAAGCAGTTAGAAGGCCCTGATTTGATTAGAGAGACAATAGAAAAAGTGCCCATTATTAAGAAGAGAATTAAGACTACCTTCAGTAGACAGAAGAGCTATGCTGATTCTAAGAGGAAGGATGTGCAGTTTAGTGTAGGTGACCATATGTTCCTAAAAATTTCACCAATGAAGGGAGTTATGAGATTTGGAAGGAAAGGAAAATTGTCACCTAGATATACTGGTCCTTTTGAGATTCTAGATAGGGTAGGAAATGTATCCTACAGATGGGCACTTCCTCTAAGTATAGAACATGTACATCTAGTTTTCCATATTTTTATGATGAGGAAATATTTATCAGATCCATCTCATATTCTTCAGCTTCAGGATGCAGAGGTAAATGAAGATTTAGCTTATGAAGAAGTACCAATTGAAATTGTTGATCAGTAAATAAGATAGCTTCGTAACAAGAGCATTCCTGTGGTTAAAGTACTATAGCGTCGTATAAGTATAGAGGAGTGTACTTGGGAGAATGAGGCTGAGATGAGACATAAGTACCCTTACCTATTTCATGAATCAGGTTTTATTCTACCTATAGCCTTAAAGTAAATTCGAGGATGAATTTATTTATAGGGGGGTAGAATGTAACACGTCAGCTTAAACCCAAAACCTGAACTATAAAGGGGCAACCTTGGGGATTTTTTCCTTGACTTGAAAGTTGTGAATTTTATGTATTTATGCATGAATTTGATATATATGTATGTTATATGATGTGTTTGAATGTATAGAGGGGGTTTAAAAGTTGTTAAGAAGAAATCGGGTAAATTTGAGTTTTTGGTGAACTGGGGGCAAAATGGTCATTTCACACCCCTTGAGTCATTATGAAAATTAACATCATATTTGATGATAAAAAATAATATTAGGACATGAAAATAAAGTTATTATAATCATTTGAATTATTATTGGAAGATTAAACCCGGTAGAAAATAATTTCGGGCAGAGTTGCTCGGATAAGGATCAAAGTTGAACTAAGGGTAATTTAGTCTTCTCCTTTGAAATATGGACTTATATGGTGTATGAAAACCTATGATATCATTTTAGGCTTACCTAAATCAAACCATTGGATGAAAATATGAAGAATTAAATAGTTAGTATGCTAGGTTTCACAATTTTTACTATAAGCTCAAACCATAGGATAACTAACTTGATATTTAGTTGGATTTTTCCCACCCCTTCATCAATCTTAGCCATTTTCACCATTCAAATTTCTCTTTCCTCTTCATCAAGTTTCATCCACCATTGATGGATGCCAAAACAAGTTGTTTTCTTTCATTTCTTGAATTAAAACTTGTTTATTCCATCATTCTAAACACAAATATAGCTATAGAAATGTTGATTGATATAAGTACTTGGAAAGCATATTTAGAATTTGGTGTATGTTTGATATGAAAATATGAGCTAAGTGCATAAGAATTATTAATTTAGCATAATAATGATAAATATGTGAAATGTGAGTTAATTATGCTGATAGATATGTGTTTGGAACATAAAGGGTTGAAAGAGTGTTAACAGTGTAGAGAGAGGTATAATGCGTATACTTGATATGTTTTGATGTGTATGACATGTTCTGTGATGTTATAAAGTCTTACTGGAGTATTATATATGAAAATAGGTGAACCGTTGAGTACTCCAGCTGGGAGTGTCGAGTGACGGACTGATTAGGGCTTACGTGTGTGCATTGGGGAATAAAGTAATCTTTTGAGTAAAAGGTGAGTATATATATATATATGTGTATTATGCATTATTCATTCATAAGTCATGTATTTATGCATATAAAATGATATCCTTGTTTGAAAACCATTGATGATATACTTTTGAGCAGTTTTGCCAAAATGACCTAAAACAGAGCTGCCAAAATGTCTAAAGTTGACCTAAACTTTAACTTTGTATGAAATTTATTCTGAAGGACTTTTTGATGTCTAATTAAGCCTAATTGCTTAATATATATATTTATTTATCATTTGTATAAAGAAATTGCCATGGAAATATTGATTACAAGGAAAACCAAAAAGTACTTGAAAATGAGAAACGGACCCGTAATTAAGGGTGTCAGCTGCGCTGGCGCAACTAGGCTCCGGAGACCAAAATTTTCATATTGTGCAATATTATTTCTTTGAACTTTGTAATGTTATTTAGCATTATTATAGTCATATTTGAGACTTAATATTAATACATTCATGCTATATATGACATTTTCATATAATATTATAACAGAACTACTTCGATGGTGTAGTGAGTAAATCCATCAGCTGTGTGCACTCAGATATATATATATATATATATATATATATTCTTGGACCTTTGCTAAAGAGGGTGAAATTATCTATGTCATAAGAATTGATCACCCTTATGTAATGGTGTGTGGGATGGAATAAATAAATGGTGTGTGGGATGGAATATGTAATGGTGTGTGGGATGGAA
>CANXYC011382593.1:0-18506 GCA_948193065.1 Aleurites moluccanus
ATAAAAAAAAATCGATATATATATATATATATATATATATATATATATATATATATATATATATATATATATATTTTGATATTTATTTTATTTGATTAAAATAAATATAATTTGTGAGTTTTTTTTTTTTATAAAAAATAATATATGTCAAATTATATTTTTTTTTATAATATATAATAAATATAAAAATATATATATATATATATATATATATATATATATATATATATATATATATATATATATATCGATTTTTTTTTATTTAATCGATTCGATCCTGATCAAATTTCTGACACCTTCATCAATTTTTTAATTAGTCCAATTTTAAAAATATTGTTAATAACCGTAATTTTGGTTGGTGGAAGAAGACGAAATGCAAGGGTTTTTGTTATATTCGACCTTACCTTGTGTTTTGGCCAATAATATAATTGTAATAATCCACATCCCACTACAGTGGAGAGATCCTCATTCATATATTATTTGTTAGTATCAATATTTCTAAAAATACATTATAAATTCAATTACTTTGGTGATGAACACATGGTATTGCACTATATGTGAATGTCAGAACCTCCTATTAATCATTTAAATAAAATAGTTTAATTTATATTTTCAATAAAAAACATTTATTTATTATATTCACATATTCATATCTTTTTTTTTTAGTAGTCAAGATGAAAGAATCAATTTTAAATTTATTGATCAGAGAATATGTATATACGTAAAAAATTAAAGTATATTTACAAATATTAGATTAATTATCAAATGGGTTCATACTTATAGAAAATATTTCTCTGCCTTTGGATTGGCTTTGATGTTCAATATAATCCTATTTAATTTTTCTTCTTTAATTGAAAATATTGTAGAATTTGAGCATCAAATTCTATATAATTAATTAATATAGATAAGTTATAATCACATTAGCATGCAATTATAAATAAATAAATGTGCAATACATGCGGATAGATTGCAGTGAATTACTTTAATATATCATGCAAGTAATTGTCTAGTTTGAGCCAGGTGATGGGATCAGTTTTGGTTGTTTTAGAAAGGATTAATTATAAATTTTTCCTCTAAAATTATTCGATAAATTAATTTTTTTTTTAATTTTTTAAAAATATATTAACTCTTCTCTGACGAATATTATAATATATTATTAGATATTTCTATCTAATTTTGTCATTAGTCAACCCTATAAGAATAGTAAAAAAACAAAAATGTCTTTACTCTTTATTTTTAATTAATTACAGTCTATTTTTATTTTAAAATTTTTTCAAGGTTAAAAAATTTATTTTCATATTTTTGATAAATTTTAAAATAAAAAATAAATAAAAATATTTTTAAAAAAATATTTTTTATTTTTTATTTTAAAAAATGATTTAAGAATAAATTAAATTATTTCTTCTTAAATTTTTTAATACAAATAAGAAATTTATTTTTATATTTTTGACAAATTTAAAAATAAAAAATAAAAAATATTTTTATTTTTTATTTATTATTTTTTAAAAAATAAAATAAAAATATTTTTTAAATATTTTTAAAAATATTTTTATTTTCAAATTTATCAAAAATATAAAAATATATATTTTAATCTTAAAAAAAATTAAAAGTAAAAATATAATATAATTAATTAAAATTAAAAGATAGAGATATCTCTATTTTTTTATTCTTCTTATAAGGTTGACTAACAGTTGATTAACGATAAAATTAAACGAAAAAATTTATTAATATATTATAATTTTTATTAAAAAAAATTAATATATTTTTAAACGATTAATGGAGACTTAATGTATTAAATTATTTTAAAAATGAAAAATTATAATTAATCCATTTAGAAATTGCAAGTAACGTTGACAAAAGAACATGTGAGATCGACGGTGATGCAGGTTTTGATGAAGTGATGAGACGAGCTTCATCTTTTTTTTTTTTTTTACTTTAATTTATGTGGATCCCATAAAAACTAAAATATTATTATTAAATTAAAACGGGACTGTCACTTCATCCACCTCTAATGATGTTAAATGTCTTTTTTTTTTAAATATTAAAAAGATATCGAATCATAAATTTATTAGTTATTTAAAAAAATATATATTTATTATTAAAATATATTCATGTCTTATCCCATTTAAATTAATGGAGAAAAATACATGCATTATTATTACTTGAGCCAAATAATAAAATGTCAAATTGCATGATTTTTTTTTTTCTTCAAATATTTTTTTTTAAATTGATTGTATATTTTGTAATGCAAAAATTAAGCATTTTCACCGTGAGAAATCACTTGGTGGATGATAATATATTTATATATTCTAGAATGGATATATTTGGATTCTTGAATATAACTCATAATTTAATTAACCTTTGGTTCAACTAAATTAATTACATTTAATATTCAATCAATAATCAACCAAAACTCAATTTGTTAGTGGATAATTGGAATGGATTTAATTAATTAATAATATTTTTAATAAAATTTGAATTATTAACTAGTTTTTTTTATTATGGTGATGCAAAATAAAAATGATTGATCTATATTAGGTTAAAATAAAAGAAACCCATAAAAAGAGTGTCTTACCCATATGCTAAATGTGTATGACTCTTGAAACTCTTTAACTACTCAAGTATTCGATTTTGTTCTAAAAGGACTTACAAGCTTTTTCAATTACTAGACATGTCACTGACTCGAGGATGAAACTGTTTATATCCTGACTTGATAATGAACCAATCACATTCCTCATACAAATGATCCAGTTCGAATACGAGTATCTTAGCAAAGAGCTGTAATGAGACTTTTCATCCTATAAAAAGAAAATTTTTATCAAAATAAGATAATAGATAAGACATATTGAGAACGTGACTCATCTTTACAATATATAAATACACGCAATAAGTTAGAAGATTGACATAATAAAGACTATTTATTCTATCACTTCAGACTTTGTCGTTCCTTTTCATTAATGGATGTCGCCACCTATTTATTTACTCTTATCCGCGAGCCTAATTGAATTAGAAGAAAATTAAAAAAAAAATCACAGACTTATTCAAGTGAATTCTCATTAGAAAACTCCTTAGAAGAAAGAGATCAACTCTCTTTTTTTTCAGATTTCTGATCTCCATAAGTCTGCTAATTTAAATATTGGAGACTCTCTGCTATGATCAATCCTCCAGAGAACTTTTGATATTTTCTTTCTTTGACCATAATTCTTGCACCTCAACTTCAGGTGATGAGCTCACTTCTATCATTATCTTACAAAAAGTACTCCATAAATAAATGAGGTAGATTTTTACCTGAATAATATGATCATTAATTATTTAAACCAATCATCTAAATTAAGAGAACATAAGGATTTTTATAATATTAGATTATAGTATATGGAAAATACTGAATGTAGAAATTTTACTCATACACTCAATTAATAGGTGATAAAATATTTTAATTAATATGATTTTTTTTTTTCTTATTGAATGGGTATATACACCAAATATAAGTAGGATATAAAATTAACAATGCACAAAGGTTTTGGAATCTCTCAAATAGCAAAATGCATTTACTAACAAAAAAGCAAATGCATTTTCTATTTCCATGCGTTTTCTTTCCATTTCTCTCTCTTTTTATATTTATTTTATTCTTCAATCATTAGTACTCAATCATGAATTAATTAGAGAAATTAATCATATTGACATTATTATTTATATAATAACCCAAGAGAAAAAAGCTGTATAGCACAGAACAGTGAGTGTACTATTGATTTCATATGAAGATTCATTATTCATATGTGTGTTCGAGTATAGAAAAAATAGAATCTTTGACTAAACTTTTTAGAAATATGATGACTTGAAAATTCAATAATTGAAGCCTTTTTGGTGAATAAATTTTTTGCAAAAGGCCAATGTACAAATTGTGTGTGCTTTGCTTTGCTTAAAGGAATGTCACATAAGACCTAGCTAAGGGCATTTTCTGATATTATTAATTAATTTTAGGTGGGAAATAAAAGGACCTTTAATTAATTTGGATCTATGGAAACAAACAAATCTTTTTGTATATATATATTGGTTATTTGCTCTATTGATTTATAGAATTGGGTTTATTGAGTTGGAAAAGGTTAACCCTATAATTAAGATTGATAGAAATTTTACTTAATTAATAAGTAATCATTAGTGAAAAGAATGAACTAAGATTGGCTAAATTAGAAAGGTCCTTCATGCATGTTTTTTAATTTTAATTATATTATTATTATAAGAAATGTATCAACTTCATGCATGCAAGATTTTGAATGCATACTCTTGAAAACTACATATGTTGATGTTTTGAATTAACAAGAAAAAGCTTCATTCTTTTCATTAATTTTATAGAATAAGAAATAAAGAAGAAAATCTATATTATTTATAGGACATTGTAGGAAGAGAGACAGAAACCAAACATGTATTCTTTTTCTTTTTCTTTCTTTGATTTACTAATATGTATATATATATATATATGGTAGCAACAACACCTAGTTGCATACATAACTTTAATTTGTCTTGGACATAATTACCAAATTTTATTTACATTCTTGTGCCTAGTCAAAATTATGCCAATTAATTAACTTTTCAATAAAATTTTCCTTGTAGATAATATATTATTAAGTTTCTTTACAAATTATGGAAATATAGTCTTGATATATAATGGTAAGTGATAATTGATCCACTAACTATTGCTTATTAATAATTAGCACTACCATATTTTAAATATTTTTATCCACAAACATACTAAAGTTTCTCTCTCTCTCAATTGTTTTTTGTCTAATTCTCTGTATGGATCCAAATTAAGCCTCTTTCTTTAAACACAGTATAGAGATAGAGATTAATTAGCTTTGATCAAAATAGTGATATAAATTAAGCTAATGTAATTATATATAAGTTAGACTAATATAAATGACTTTTCTTAATTATATATAAGTTAGACTAATATAAATGACTTTTCTTTCATTAATTTATACAATAATTTTCATTTGCTCTATCTAAATCTAATTTTTTATATAGAAAATTTTTTCGACCCATCTGAAATTAATTTTTTATATAGAAAAATTTTATCTAGCAACCCAAATCCAACTTTTTATATAATTGGGATATCAAATTTCTAATTATTCGATCAATAGAAGTTGGTGAATTTTATATTTTTAAAAATTATTTAGCCGTCATGCACATATAAATAATTAAATTTTTTTTCAATCATTTTAATCGAGTGGCTCTTACATGTTTTGTTTCTCTTTATAATTTTTATTTGATTCAACTTGGCAATGTGAAAATGCATAGACATGTTCATATTTTGCTTTCTCCATTTATATGGTGGAATTGAACTACTCCACCCATTCCTAAAGCACGTACACTACACACATATTCATTATAATGTTGATTCTTTGATTATAGCCAAATTTTAATTTCCAATATCTATAATTTTAATTAACTATAACTAGCATATTTATAATAGCAAGTTAATAATACTATTAAATATCAACATATATTAACAATAAATTAATATTACAGTCAAATATTTATAATAGTATTATAAAAAAAAATTGTTATAAGAATTTTAAAATATTGAGTAGTAATACTGTTAATTCTTATTAATATTAAATTTTTTTACTTTTAAAAATATAATTTACATATTGATAAAATAAATTATGTATAACAGTGTTAAATGTATGCATTGTTAAAGAGTCTATACATTATATAACTCTTGATAAATATTATCTTGTACAATGCTAGATGTAGTTTAGCTATTATCAAGAAAATCTTTTATTTATCAAGAGTATAAGTTATTGGGGAAATCAAATTGGCTCGTGGATGTTTTGGTGTGGTTAAAGAGTGATTAGACTCCCATTTTGGGTTTGGTGCTCCACTTCCATGCTTTTTCAATAGTTTCATTTCTTGTAGGACTTACTACCCACACAAATACTTGTTTTCGTCATCATACTTTTTCTTTTCTTTTTTGTTACCCACAAATTTATTTCTATGATCAACAATATATCTTATGATTAAGTTTATTATTTATATTTCATATACATCTTTCATCCATGTGGAATAAACATTTGAATTGGGGCAATAAATTGTTAGTCAGAAGTATACGATGATTTTGGATTAAAAAAAAAAATCAAATTTAACTGTATTGTCTAAATTACATATATATTTACTGTTAAATTATATTTAGATATATATAATTAGTGAGTGTTTGGTAAACTTTTTTATACAACTGTTAGCTTTCTGATTCCTAACAGCTTCATCATATCTTATTTGGTTATTTACAGTTGTTAGCTGTTAGGTAATCAAACAATTGATAATTATAAAAACTATAATTTAAAGTTTTTTTTAAAAAAATTTATATTTATTTAAATGAAAAGACTAAATTATTTTTTAAAAATAATATTTAAATAAAAATAAAAATTTTAATATTTATCATTAATGGTCATTAAATACATTAACAACTAACAATCAATAATTATTTTACCAAATACTTGTAATAACCAGCTATCAAATAATAACCACTATCTATTAGATAACAACCGCCTATCAGATATTAAACAGCAATTAATAACAATCAGCTATTAGATAATAACTACCAGCTATCAATTATTAAATAGCATTTAACAATTATCAAACAACTATTAGCAACAGTTAATAATTATTACGAATAATTAAATTAAATGAGGTCTTAATAAATTTAAATTAAACGGGCCTTAATAAAAATATTAAAATGACTGGAATGATATCAAATTAAAAAAAGAAAAGAAAAGAAAAGAATATGAATACATAGGGTAATAAAAAGAACTTGATTTATTAACCTCTGTATTCATATTCTTTCAATGTTTGTATGCTATGGGAAACTTTTTCCAAAAAATGAATCATCTCTTTCCTTTTTCCATCGCATTTGGACATCATCACGTTGTGATTAGAAATCAACAAAAATTAAAGAAGGGGTTGCAACAGAATATATGCAATATTCAATTATTCTTAATTTTTTTTTTAATTTAAAATTAATAACATGTGTTAGAAAAATAAACCTAACTCAACTCAATTATGTCTATATTATTAGTTTTGGGTTAAAGTGTGGTGTTAAATTCATTAATATATCACTCATCGTTTATTATATTAAAGAGTATTTAGATAAATGATTGATAATTACCGATTTAAAATAAAATTACTTTTTTAATAAACTCTCCCATTCCAACACAATCCTTTTAGAATATTTCAAAAAGTAAAAGGATGACAAATTTTTTTTTTGGGATGAAGTACATTAATTAGTCTATGGAAAAACCTAAATAGAATACCCACTTAATTTATAAAATTGTAAAAGTTTAAACCTTAGTTAATAAAGCTTAATTAAGTAAAAAGGGTATGTATATATATGGTTCAATGCATGTGAAGTGAATAAATAACAAGAATCTTAGGATGATCGATGATGAGTATATATGAATCTTATTATTCACCACTTCATATTTTCCTCTTATCAATTTAATTATCATGTGAAATGAATCTTTTCATGGTGTACTAAGAATTTCTATTCATCCAACGGTAGCACTTAATTTGAATAAAAAGATACGACTACGTCATAGAAATCAATTTAATTTGCATGGGGGTGTATTCAGAAAAAGGAAAATTAAGAACAATTTATAAAAATATATTGTCACTATAAGCTTGCATCACTGCCCATAGTGCTATGAGAGGTGACTCAGATACTACTATGATACTACGTGTACCCCACCCTTCTCTTCCTTATGGTATATAATTATATTTTTAAACAATTTTATGAATAATTGAAATTCTTTTATTATTATTATTATTTTATTTATCTTAAATGCTATTATTTGTAACCCTCCCTCCTCTCAGAGCTATATAAATAGAAGAAACATTGTCAAGTTTTCCTTAGGGAGAAACACACAAAACCTTTCTCTTTTGGGTATTCTTCCTCTGTTCTTCTTCAATTTTCTCATTGATTTTTTTCCCAAGAAAAAAAAATGAAGAATTACCAGTTGGGAAGTTGTCTCAAGTTTCTTGAAACTTCTAAACCTTATTTTGCTATGATCTCTTTACAATTTGGGTATGCTGGCATGAATATTATCACCAAAGTTTCTCTTAACCGTGGCATGAGTCACTATGTTCTTGTTGTTTATCGCCATGCCTTTGCCGCTGCTGTTATCGCTCCTTTCGCTTTCATTTTCGAAAGGTTTTTATCTCAAACTACATGTCGTTTAAATCTTAACATTTTCATCCTCGTATTAACATCTTTCTTGTTCCAACATTCTAGGAAAGCACAACCGAGGATTACTTTCCCAATTTTCTTGCAACTATTTGTTCTTGGCCTTCTTGGGTAATTAGTCCTATAATCATTGTTAAATTAATATTTCTACAATATATAACTACCTATCTTAATTAAAACTGAAATTAACCAAGTTAACTAATTAACTGTTTTATTTGATAATAGACCTGTGATAGACCAGAACTTCTACTATGCTGGACTAAAATTTACTTCTCCAACTTTCTCTTGTGCAATGAGCAACATGCTTCCTGCTATGACATTTGTTATGGCAGTCATATTCAGGTAATTAATAATTAATCACTTAATTAAAAAACTTAAATTGTTGGATTTAATTAGTAATTATTTTGGTAGACAGTTCAAACTCTTTAATATCTCACAGTTTTAAAGACATATTACAGTATTTCTAAGTCAAAATTCATTGGGTATTTACAGGATGGAGAAATTAAATTTAAAGAAAGTAAGATGCCAAGCAAAAATAGTGGGGACAGTGGTGACAGTGGCAGGAGCAATGTTAATGACAATATACAAAGGACCAATAGTGGAAATGGTATGGTCTAAGCATGTTCATCCTCGAAAATCCTATGTTACCGATACCACAGGAACTACTGATAAAGATTGGCTTAAGGGTTCTATTCTCCTTATTATTGCTACCTTTGCCTGGGCTTCCTTATTCGTTCTACAAGTAAGTAATTATAATATATAATATTTAATTAATTCACATATTATTTTATTTTCTTATAATTAGATGAAAATTAATTAAATAATTAACGTTTTCATATGATTAATTATTGTAGACTAAAGCATTGAAGACGTACAAGAACCATCAGCTTTCTTTAACATCACTTATCTGCTTTATCGGCACCCTACAAGCTATTGCTGTGACTTTTGCAATGGAACACAAAGCCTCTGTATGGAGAATTGGCTGGGACATGAACCTTCTTGCTGCTGCATATGCTGTAATTTTCTTTTACTGATAAATTAGGATCTGACTGAAGTTTTTTTTTTTATTATTATTATTTATTAATTAGGTTCAAACTAGAGTTTTATAATTTCAAAATTGTAGAGACGACTGATGTACATGCATGAATGACTAAATTTTCTAATTTTCAATGGACAGGGAATTGTGACATCAAGCATTTCATACTACGTTCAAGGATTGGTGATAAAGAAAAAGGGTCCAGTGTTTGCAACTGCTTTTAGCCCTTTGATGATGATCATTGTAGCAATCATGGGTTCCTTTATCTTGGCAGAAAAGATATTTCTTGGAGGGTAATTCTTTTAATTTTTTTTTTCTCTTTCAATACTATATATATATATTCTTATATGCACATGCATGCATGCCTACAAGTATATATACATAGCCAATATTCCTTCGTAGAGTATCCTCTAATATAGCATCTAGGGCACAATATTATTACCACTTCTTTTTCTCATAAGTCTCAATAGAATCTCACAAGTACAGATTCTATAAATTTTCTTTTATAATATCAACATGAATATTAGTTCACTAAATGTTGTTAGATTAATAATTTTTTTAAAATATACTATAAATAAAAGGTTAATGTATATTTGATTCTTTTAAGAATTTTAAGTATAAAAAGTGTGCACTGAAACACCAGTTGATTAATTAAACCAATTGCTTGTGCTTTACAGGGTGATTGGGGCAGTTTTGATAGTGATAGGACTTTACTCAGTTCTTTGGGGAAAACACAAGGAGAAAATGGAAATGTCAGATGATCAGGAAATACCTGATCCAGTAAAGGGAGTTCATGGGAATGGAAATTCAATGGGATTAATAGAAGATATTGAAGCTAATGAAATTGATTTGCAAAAAGCAGAAGCTAATAACAACAATAAGCTCTCTGCAATGGCAATTAGCAGGCCTATGCCCATGCCAGAACTTCCAATTAAAGCAAGCCAAGAGCCCAAAGCTTAATGATCTCAAAGACAAGCATATATTTGATTGGCATAGGCTATTTTTTTCTTTCTTTTTTGTCCTTTGATTCCCCATTTTGTTATTATTTTTTTAAGTGATATAAATATGGGGTTTGTTGTGTTTTTCTTTTTAATTTTGTACCTTTTTGGCCATGTTAAATGATAATTATGTATGCTAATTAAGTGAAGAGAAGCCAGAGAGATGCTAATGGGCTAACTTGTTTGAAAAAAAAAATTATGGTTGGGCTAGTTGAATCCTTTCTTGGCTGGCTAATCATAAGAAATTAATAATAATGTTGTAAGAATTTTAATTGCAAATTGTAATATTAATTTTTGCATCTGATGCTTTCCCATGAAAAAAATTCCAAAAGTAACCGATGCCTTGATACCATAGTGAGATACAATTGGGCTCCATTACAGTATCTAATTTCTCTTTTGATAAGCCCTAATAATTTCATTTTCTTTCTCCAAGAATTGGGTTGGTTGATGATGACAAGTAAATCACTAAATATATATATATATATATATATATATATATATATATATATATATATAAATAATTGAGTCATATTAGTTAGAATCTAGAATAGAGAGTTCTTGAGAAAGTTAATCTTTAGATATACATGAACTTGTTGTATATATATATACTACTTGTCTTGGGGCATAATTCATATTGTTTGCCTCGTTGCTTCCCAAAGTAACCAATAATTACCCATGATTTGTCTTGGTGATAGCTTACATCATATTCATAGAAAAATTTAGGTTCGATTATCAAATAAAAGTTAAATATTTAATTAAATTTTAACAATTTTTATTCTCTTTAAGTATTTTTTTATATTTAGATATTTAAATGCGATTATATTAGCAATAATACACCGTTTCCATCAAAACTTTGAAGTTTAAGTTGAGTTAAGTATTAAAAAAAAAATTAACAACTATATCAAAATTTTTTATCAAACATTCACTAATAATATTTTTAATACAAAAGATTCTTCTTTTTTCTAATATAATTACATTAATTAGAATTTTTTTTTTTTAAAATGTTAATAATGACTTTAATCACGTGATACAAAGAAATTCTTATCGTAAATATGCTATTAAGCTATTTTAATTGGGTTATCATGAACTTAATTGCTTTTTACATACACAAAAATAGTTAAAAAAAATGTAATTAATTCACGATAAAAAAAATGTAATTAAGCATCTGTGTAATTATCTAAAATAACATTAAAAAAAGCACATAGAATAATAAAATGTTCTAAATGATCATAACAACCATATATAGCAGTAATAAAATAAACTTGATGCCTAAAAAATTGCATATTAATTATAATCACTTTCTTCCTTGAGTAGATTATAATAAGTTTTTTTAATGAAAAACACTCAATTTATTTTTAAACTAATTTAGAGGGTGTTTGAATTTATTAAAAATATGTATGAAATATTATTTTAAAATTTAAAAAATAATAAATAATTTTTTAAATATTTAGATAATTAATTCAAAACGCAGTTTTGAAATCTAATAACATAAAAAATTTAAATTAAACATGATAATTTTTTTTTTTAAACGGCTTTTCAAAATTTTAAAACAGAATTTTTACTCAAACACTCTTTTAATTTTATTTATTTAAAATATTCATAACTAATTTTTGTATGAAATAAATACTTTTAACCAATATGACTGTCCATAGAAAAATCATATATATATATATATATATATAAGCCTTTCACACAGAGTATTATACATGATGTAAAATCATATGAGAGCTAATAATAAGGATAAGCACATCCATAAATAGTTTTCATGGAGATATGTTTGGATCAATCAGAGTTCTTATCTACATGCATCAATAGTAGAATTTGTCCAACAAAAACACATGTATCACATATACAATATTCTACTTCTTGTCTAATAAATTAGGTGTATGAATTTAAAAAAAAAATGGAAAGAAAAATTCTGTTTACTCTTTGTACACTTGGATTCAATATTCCCATATATATAATATCAATATATGATGTCATAGAAATGGAAAGAGACACAAAAATACAATGGATTCTTGGCTGCAAGTCAACTTGAGATTTTATTCCTAATTTGCTATGGAGTTGTATAGATCATTATGCAAGTTCCATTAATTCTTCAAAATAGAATCTCACCTTAATTTCTTATTATATATGTTAGATATATATGCATCTACACATAAACAAATTAACAAGAAAATTTTAAATAGATTTAGAGAGATGTAAACTAATCTTATCATATAATTCACTTAATAATAATATCATTTTTCATAAAATTAATTTACAATTCAATTCAACTCAACTTTAATCCTAAAATTAATTAAAATCAACTATTTAAATTATTTGTTCTATTTTAAACAATTTTGAGCAATATCTTCTTATAATTTACAACTAACATGATAAATTGAATCTATCCAAAAGTTTATTCAAATTAAGATGTTGTTTGATATCATTTATGTATAATTATTAAAAAATTAATCAAATCTATATATATATATATCAATGGAATAAGAAGAGGAAAAGATGAAAGAATCAGAAATATCTTTCATGAGGGCCAAGTAGGAAACACCTATGAAATTGAAATATAGTGGTAGTCATTTTCATCAAATATATATATAAATTGAAACCCAATGTAATAAGAATAATGTAGACAGCATATCTCCCCCACTTGAAACAGTATTATAAATCTTGCACCACAAATCACTTAATGTGTTTCCTTCCTAGCAGCTATTATTCTTTCTATTTTATTATTAATTATAATTATATATACCTTTTTCTCTCTCTTACATATATATAATGTGACAACGATTCTCCACATATTATTGTTATAAAAGCACTCATTAATGGAGACAACAGACTTTGCAAAATCTACGTTAAGAGCATACTCATTAAATTAATGTTTCATCATCATCATCATCATCACTTCTATATAGCTGTTTTGTGGTTCTTTTCACTATCACGCAAATGTACTAATTAATATTAATATTAATGTTTATTATTATTTATGGATAATTGCATTTTTAATTGCTAATAATCAGATTTAAGAATATGGGTTTCTCTCTGTTTTTGCTTACATAAGATACTATGAATGAATTTCTGTGATTAATTTTATAAATGTTTCTTTGTTAGGTGGCATCTCATCATTCATCAATTTTGTTTCCTTCTTTCATTCTGCCACAAGAATATGTATATTATTTTTAACTCAATTATGGAATCTGATTTTTCTCTAAATTAATTATATGATCTAGAGAAAAGTGAATCTCTTTCTTAAATTAATTTAACTTAATTATCTTTGCAAACACATTAGAAAACTAATCTAAAAAATGGAACCCTATAATCTTTATAGCCCTGCAATTTTTTTTTTAAACAAAGAAATCTATCCCTACTTACAAGTTTGTTCATTCTTATCCAAATATATGTATATATTAATACCAATTAATATAATATTCATCTATCACTTACTAGCGATTATGATTTCAATTTAGAAGTTTGTGAATGATTTTCCTTTAATCATATTGAAAATATAAATTGAAGTAGGTATATATATAAGAAAATTCTAATTAAAATAATTTAAAATTTTATTAATCAAATACTGCCTCTAAAAGAAATTAAAGTAGCTTACATAGTATTTTCAAACTCTAAAAAATAAAAAATAAAAACAATAAAATCACAGCAAAATAAATCAAAATAAAAAATTTAAAAATAATTTAAAATTAAAAACGAAATTCTAAATGAGAAATTTTAGAGCTAAAATGAGTTAATGATATGTAGAGCTTGAAAAACAGTATTGATACATATATTATGGATTCGTAACTCATCATGAATTAAAAATTAATATTTATTATCCATTTATCATAAAAAAAATTTATGTTTCTATTTCTAATTATTCAGATAATTTAAAAACTCACAAGAGACATTTTTTCATCATAAACTAATTGACAATGATACATGCCAACAAATCCAATGAAAAAGATTCTCAAACTTGTGCAAGTGCAAATGATTCTCAAAAGATTCTATGACAAGAAAAGCCGAAGGAGTTCCCATAGAGAAAATATTTCTTTTAGTATATTGATTTATTTGGGTTGCTTATTGTGTTGGATTACTAATAATATCTTTTAACACTTAATTAATGATTCTCAAATCCTAAAAGCATAGTATAATTAAGTGGCAAATGGTGGATTGGGATCATGAATCTGACCAAGCACACTAACCCAAATAATATTCCTCTCCATAAATTTTTCTTCATCTCATAATCAAAACTCAAAAATTTATGGTGATAATAACTTGTTTATCTTTTTGCTTTTGAATTTAATTGCAACATCCAATCCTTCCATTTTTTTTACTTCCTTCTCCAAGTCATTTTAGCCACAAGCCCACAACTATTGGTCATTTCACTAGGGCAAGGATATTATTCTTTTTCCCTCATTTCTTTTTTGGTACTAGAGTACGAGGGCACTATATAAATTAATTGATTACAAATACTGTAACATCATTGAATTTCAAACAATATTATTGAACTATACGAACTCTTTTGGCCTTGTTGCTAATACTATTCAAGGTCTAGAGTTGATCAGGCCACCAAGAATAGTTTAGTAAGCCCAATAGGCTTGTAGTTTTGTATATTTGGCATAAAACTTGAGCTAAAAAGTCATTTTGGGCTATTGTCCATATTTCATATAGACAATGTAATTTGCTATCAGAAAATTTCAAACAAGAGAAGAAAATTGCCTCAATCACACCAGGACATAAGCAAGTGAGCAGAGACTAGCTACCTCGAGAAAGTGAATCACAAAATGTTGGAGTTTATATAATATTGACAGTGATAATCTCAAAAATTAGTTATTAAAATTAGACAGTCCAATTATATATAAAATTCACGTGAAATTTATATTTTAACAAGCAGTTCAACATAATTTATAGGTGTTACATTATGAACCTTGCTTTCTCTCCATTCCTTCCTGGATGAGAAGGCATTACGACCAGGAGCTGGCACACGACAGCCAATTGCCTCAGCACAGTATATTCATCCGAAGAGCCTGAATGTTGGAAAGTATTACGGGCTGAAAATAGCTAAAATTATTAACGTAGAGCAAACAACAATGAAAAGCTCATGAATCACCTTGTCTTGTAAGAAAGGGATTTCTTTCTCCAGTACCCACACATTCACTTTTGCAGTCAAAATTTCAACAACAGCTAAACATCGACGATTGTAAAAATTGTTAAGAGCCAGCTTGATTCTCCAATAAACCAAAAAAGAATTCATCTCCCTAACTAATTAAATCGAATGCCAAAGACAACAAAATTGACAAGCATAAAAAATATGACTCATCTTCAAGACACAGCAGAAATATAAAAATTCAAGATGCAGCACTTGCATCTGATAACCCATATAACTAAGGATGGAAAGTGTAGTCATCTCCACAACAGATAATATTTAATGACGCAGTTATCAAAAGTTATAACAGAACGTGATTAATGGAAAAAGAAAGTTTACAGAAAGGTCAAAATTTCAGCTTCCTCAACTTTTCACATGGTTTCCTCATCAAACAAAACAATAGCGGGCTTTATAGAAACTTGGATGGAAATGAAACAATTTTGAAGCTTTAAAATTTACATGCGCTTTAAACCTTGGCAGTTTAGGAATGGCAATGGGGTGGGGCACATTTTGAAATTCCTGTCCCTGCCCCGTTAGGAATCAGGCTAGGAATGGTTTTAATTTTTTTTTTGCTGGAATTATTTTATTAAAAATAAATATTTAAAAAGTTGAATATATATATATTTTTTAAATAAATATATCTTCATTTTTTTTAAATAAATATATCTTCATTTCTGTTATACGGAGATAAAAGTAATAATATTTTAAAATTTGTAGCTACTTTTTTCAATATGTATATTTTTTAACGATCGATCTGAGATCTTATTATGGAGTATAAATATATTTTATTACTTGAATTATACTTCACTTATAAAAAATTAAGTATTTTGTCTAATTATAAATGAATTTCAAAACGATTTAAACTCAAGTTTAATTTAATTATAATTTATTAAAAAATTTAGTTTGAACTTAGAATTGAGTTTGATTTTGTCTAATAATTAAACTAGTAAAAATTGAATATAATTTCTAAATTCGACTTAGAACTTGAGATAAAAAAATATCAAATCAAATCTAAATAAATTTAAATTTAATTCGATTTGACTCAATTACAGTCTCCCAAATCTAAATGGTAAGTAATGAAGAGTGAAGAATTGTTAGGTATAATATATACTAATGATTTTTGTTTTTTTATTTTTATATTAAAATTTGTATTTTAAAAAGCAATTAAAATACTTTTATAATTTTTAAGCATTGAATAATTAACATAAATATATTTTAATAATTAAAAAAATAACAATAATATTAAGTATAGCTTAAGTTAGTGACAAATAATTATTACCTCAATCCATAATATATAGACTCATTTTCCTTTTTCATCCATTCATAATTATAATTCACTTTTTTTTAAAAGGAAGTTGATATGTTAATTTATTAATATATTTTTATTAAATATTTCACTATACCATATTTTTATTAATAAATAATTAATTAAATATTAAATTAAATAATATATATATACTAAAATTAAATAAAATTTTATTGATAATGAAATTTTATTGGAGATTTAAAAGTAGGTAGTGAGATTTAACATTAGATAAATTTTTATTGGTAATAAAATTTTATTGGTTTGTATAATTAGCATTAAAAATTAAATAATACTCATTTCTAAGATAATTATTTATTAATATAAATAAATAGCATTTGTGAAAAATATAAAATAAATATTATTATTTTAATTAAATTAATTATTTTTTTAATTTATATAAAAATAAAAATAATTTTTTTTTTTTACTGATGGAGGTAGTAACTTATATATGAACTCATAGAATTCAAATTGTGAAGTAAATTTTGAATTGAGACTTTGATAAATATTATATTATTAAATGATAAATTATTTTATTACCTCCATAAAAAAAAATTATATTTTTATTTTCACATAAATTAAGAAAAATAATTAATTTAATTAAAATAATTATTTTTACTTTATATTTTTCATAAATATCCTTCATTTATATTAATAAATAATTATCTTGAAAATAATTATTATTTAATTTTAATGCTAATTATACAAATTAATAAAATTTTATTACCAATAAAATTTTATTTATTATTAAATCTCATCACCTACAAAATTTTAATTTTCAATTATCTAATAAAATTTTATTATTAATAAAATTTTATTTTATTTTAGCATGCATGTATAATTTAATTTAATATTTAATTAATTATTTATTGATAAAAATATAATGTAATGAAATATTAAATAAATATATATTAGTAAAATAACATATCAATTATCATTTTAAAAAAAATTAAATTATAATTCCGGATAAAAAAAGTGAAGTAAACCTATGTTTTCTAAATGAAAATAATAATACTTATGAGATTTGATATAATTAATATTTTATTTTTTATTATTTCAATATTAATATTTTTAATCATTAAAATTTGTTAATAGTCAATATTCTGGTCTATAATTACAAGATTAAGAGTTTTTTACTATATTTTAATCTTTGACATTTTTGTTTGTATAATAATTTCATTTTTAAATTTTTAAAATAAAACATTTATATTTTTTATTTTATTAATAACATTCAAATTATAATATTTAATTTTAAATTAGTCTTATTTTATTATTATGTCGTTAAAAATTAAAAAAAAATATTTTAAAATAGCAAAAAGTTAAGTAGTTAATATTTTAATTTTTAAAATTTAAATACAATATATTTTATTTTTAATTATTATATTATAAATTATTTTAATTTTTATTTGAAATATAACCCTTATTAAAATTAAAAATCTTAATTTTAAAATAGAAAAAAAAAATCATAAGTTTAACCGGTAATCGAATAAGTGGCGGCTAGGGATGGCAATGGGGTGGAGAATCCCCGTTCTTCGTGGGAATTTGTCCCAAATAGGATGGAGATTTTCCGATTTGTCTCCCTATGAGGACAAGGATGAGAAATATTTTTTCCCCGTTAGCGGGGACGGAAAGTGTATTCCCTATCCCATGGGGATCCCCATCCCCGTTCCCGTGGGGACCCATTATTATATTTGATTAATTATTATATTTATTTAATTATTCTTTATATAAAATTATATTAATTAATAACATATATGTATATATATATATATATATAAGGAATAATTTGTTCAATAAAT